>JASANE010005681.1:0-23432 GCA_030248225.1 Trileptium ribeirensis | reverse complement strand
TATGTTCATCTACTTCGTAGTTACATATCTCCCTAGGCGTAGCCTCCACCTTTCCGCCACGACCATCGACCCCCCCAAAGCCGACGAAACTGTGGCAGCTATGGTTCGTTCGCATAGCTATAGCTATAGGTTCTGTGCTGAATTAATATAACAGTAAAATAAATTTTTTCAGTATCGCCGCCTGCCTGATAGTTTAAGGTTATGCAATCCACAAATGTATATACTTGGCGCTGCCAACTGTCAGACCGGTTGTCTTGAAAGACATCACCGAAAGTTATAATAAAACTGAATGCTTTTTTGCACACTCTCTCTCAACAACCAACACGTAAGCCAATAATCCAACTATAATGATGATGATAGAAAAATTTTGTTCGTAATCTTACTACTGATGCTAGTTTCAACCATAAAGCATCGGCCAAAGAAAGAAAAAGCATTAAATTACCTTTTTAACGAGTCCCAAGAAAGTCGTTAAAGACAGCCATCGATAGTCTTTCTTAATGGAGTGAGTTGAGTTAAGTGGAGATCAAGTGAGGACGGTCGGTGATTTCTTGGATTTCGTCAGTTGATAGTTCATTGATACTAGCGACTGCACCAGACAATTTTATGACTTATTAAATGGTGTCGTAAAGTAGTCTTTTATCAGTGATAAAAAAACAACTTTCTAATAGTCATGTGAAAATTTTACTGAAAATATTGTTATTACGCTCGACCTTAAACTTGTTTAAATGTGTTTAGTCGTGGAACTAGTTTGTTAATACAACATAAATCTACATACAATGTTACACAATATTTTATATTTTTAACATACTAAAAATATTGTGTAAAACTGTATGTAGATTTATGTCGTACGAACAAGAAACCTTTTTCATATTATATATGAACAAGATTGAATACTATTATGAAAAACACATTAATCATAATGCTGTATATAGCAAAAACGCCTAAAGTTTGGAATCCCACTATTTTTGACGTTTTCTGATGTCCTGAACCATCATGTCAACTTCAAAAATTTAGACTAAAAATTTTACTGTACGATCGACAATTATAATAAATAACAAAGTTCTTCGAATGGACAAAGACCGTTTTGCGAAGAGGGCGCTGATGGCTATAAAATTTTGAAGAATGGAATATACGACACGCCATGGCGGTACAGTAGGAACATGACGACGATAACCTATTAAAGATATGGATCCGTTGCTCAATGGTGTTCCTTTGGTTGGAAAAGATTGCGACAGGTTTATGGATGGACAATTATAATAAATAACAAAGTTCTTCGAATGGACAAAGACCGTTTTGCGAAGAGGGCGCTGATGGCTATAAAATTTTGAAGAATGGAATATACGACACGTCATGGCGGTACAGTAGGAACATGAAGACGATAACCTATTAAAGATATGGAGCCGTTGCTCAAAGGTGTTCCTTTGTTGGAAGAGATTGCGACAGGTTTATGGATGGACAATTATAATAAATAACAAAGTTCTTCGAGTGGACAAAGACCGTTTACGAAGAGGGCGCTGATGGCTATAAAATTTTGAGGAATGGAATATACGACACGTCATGGCGGTACAATAGGAACATGAAGACGATAACCTATTAAAGATATGGAGCCGTTGCTCAAAGGTGTTCCTTTTGGTTGGAAAAGATACGGACAGGTTTATGGATGGACAATTGTAGATAATAACAAAGTTCTTCGAATGGACAAAGACCGTTTTGCGAAGAGGGCGCTAATGGCTATAAAATTTTGAAGAATGGAATATACGACACGTCATGGCGGAACATGAAAGACCATTTTGCGAAGAGGGCGCTGATGGCTATAAAAATTTGAAGAATGGAATATACGACACGTCATGGCGGAACATGAAAGACCATTTTGCCAAGAGGGCGCTGATGGCTATAAAATTTTGAAGAATGGAATATACGACATGTCATGGCGGTACAATAGGAACATGAAGACCATAACCTATCAGATATGGAGCCGTTGCTCAAAGGTGTTCCTTTTGTTGGAAAAGATTGCTACATGTTTTTTGATGGAAAATTATAATAAATAACAATGTTCTTCGAATGGACAAAGACCGTTTTGCGAAGAGGGCGCTGATGGCTATAAAATTTTGAAAAATGGAATATACTACACGGCATGGCGGTACATGAAAGACCATTTTGCGAAGAGGGCGCTGATGGCTATAAAATTTTGAAGAATGGAATATAAGACACGTCATGGCGGAACATGAAAGACCATTTTGCGAAGAGGGCGCTAATGCTATAAAATTTTGAAGAATGGAATATACGACACGTCGTTCAGGCGGTACAGTAGGAACATGAAGACGATAACCTATTAAAGATATGGAGCCGTTGCTCGAAGGTGTTCCTTTGGTTGGAGAAGATTGCGACAGGTTTATGGATGGACAATTATCATAAATAACAAAGTTCTTCGAATGGACAAAGACCGTTTTGCGAAGAGAAGGGGGCGCTGATGGCTATAAAATTTTGAAGAATGGAATATGTCGACACGTGATGGCGGGATTACACAATGGGAACATGAAGACGATAACCTATTAAAGATATGGAGCCGTTGCTCAAAAGTGTTCCTTTGGTTTGGAGAAGATGCGACAGGTTTTATGGATGGACAATTATAATAAATAACAAAGTTCTTCGAATGGACGAACACCGTTTTGCGAAGAGGGCGCTGATGGCTATAAAATTTTGAAGAATGGAATATATCGACACGTCATGGCGGAACCTGAAAGCCCTTTAGAAGAGGGCACTGATGGCTACAAAATTTTGAAGAATGGAATATACGACACGTCATGGCGGTACAGTAGGAACATGAAGACGATAACCTATTAAAGATATGGAGCCGTTGCTCAAAGGTGTTCCTTTGGTTGGAGAAGATTGCGACAGGTTTATGGATGGACAATTATAATAAATAACAAAGTTCTTCGAATGGACAAAGACCGTTTTGCGAAGAGGGCGCTGATGGCTATAAAATTTTGAAGAATGGAATATACGACACGTCATGGCGGTACAATAGGAACATGAAGACGATAAACTATTAAAGATATGGAGCCGTTGCTCAAAGGTGTTCCTTTGGTTGGAGAAGATTGCGACAGGTTTATGGATGGACAATTATAATAAATAACAAAGTTCTTCGAATGGACAAAGACCGTTTTGCGAAGAGGGCGCTGATGGCTATAAAATTTTGAAGAATGGAATATACGACACGTCATGGCGGTACAGTAGGAACATGAAGACGATAACCTATTAAAGATATGGAGCCGTTGCTCAAAGGTGTTCCTTTGGTTGGAGAAGATTGCGACAGGTTTATGGATGGACAATTATAATAAATAACAAAGTTCTTCGAATGGACAAAGACCGTTTTGCGAAGAGGGCGCTGATGGCTATAAAATTTTGAAGAATGGAATATACGACACGTCATGGCGGTACAATAGGAACATGAAGACGATAACCTATTAAAGATATGGAGCCGTTGCTCAAAGGTGTTCCTTTGGTTGGAGAAGATTGCGACAGGTTTATGGATGGACAATTATAATAAATAACAAAGTTCTTCGAATGGACAAACACCGTTTGCGAAGAGGGCGCTGATGGCTATAAAATTTTGAAGAATGGAATATACGACACGTCATGGCGGAACATGAAAGACCATTTTGCGAAGAGGGCGCTGATGGCTACAAAATTTTGAAGAATGGAATATACGACACGTCATGGCGGTACAGTAGGAACATGAAGACGATAACCTATTAAAGATATGGAGCCGTTGCTCAAAGGTGGTCCTTTGGTTGGAAAAGATTGCGACAGGTTTATGGATGGACAATTATAATAAATAACAAAGTTCTTCGAATGGACAAAGACCGTTTTGCGAAGAGGGCGCTGATGGCTATAAAAAATTTTGAAGAATGGAATATACGACACATCATGGCGGTACAATAGGAACATGAAGACGATAAACTATTAAAGATATGGAGCCGTTGCTCAAAGGTGTTCCTTTGGTTGGAGAAGATTGCGACAGGTTTATGGATGGACAATTATTAATGATGACAAAGTTCTTCGAATGGACAAAGACCGTTATGCGAAGAGGGCGCTGATGGCTATAAAATTTTGAAGAATGGAATATACGACACGTCATGGCGGTACAATAGGAACATGAAGACGATAACCTATTAAAGATATGGAGCCGTTGCTCAAAGGTGTTCCTTTGGTTGGAAAAGATTGCGACAGGTTTATGGATGGACAATTATAATAAATAACAAAGTTCTTCGAATGGACAAAGACCGTTTTGCGAAGAGGGCGCTGATGGCTATAAAATTTTGAAGAATGGAATATACGACACGTCATGGCGGTACAATAGAAACATGAAGAAATTATAACCTATTAAAGATATGGAGCCGTTGCTCAAAGGTGTTCCTTTGGTTGGAAAAGATTGCGACAGGTTTATGGATGGACAATTATAATAAATAACAAAGTTCTTCGAATGGACAAAGACAGTTTTGCGAAGAGGGCGCTGATGGCTATAAAATTTTGAAGAATGGAATATACGACACGTCATGGCGGTACAATAGGAACATGAAGACCATAACCTATTAAAGATATGGAGCCGTTGCTCAAAGGTGTTCCTTTGGTTGGAAAAGATTTGACAGGTTTATGGATGGACAATTATAATAAATAACAAAGTTCTTCGAATGGACAAAGACCGTTTTGCGAAGAGGGCGCTGATGGCTATAAAATTTTGAAAAATGGAATATACTACACGGCATGGCGGTACATGAAAGACCATTTTGCGAAGAGGGCGCTGACGGCTATAAAATTTTGAAGAATGGAATATACGACACGTCATGGCGGAACATGAAAGACCATTTTGCGAAGAGGCGCTGATGCTATAAAATTTTGAAGAATGGGAATATCGACACGTCATGGCGGTACAGTCGGAACATGAAGACGATAACCTATTAAAGATATGGAGCCGTTGCTCAAAGGTGTTCCTTTGGTTGGGAGAAGATTGCGACAGGTTTATGGATGGACAATTATAATAAATAACAAAGTTCTTCGAATGGAGAAAGACCGTTTTGCGAAGAGGGCGCTGATGGCTATAAAATTTTGAAAAATGGAATATACTACACGTCATGGCGGTGCATGAAAGACCATTTTGCGAAGAGGGCGCTGATGGCTATAAAATTTTGAAGAATGGAATATACGACACGTCATGGCGGAACATGAAAGACCATTTTGCGAAGAGGGCGCTGATGGCTATAAAATTTTGAAGAATGGAATATACGACACGTCATGGCGGAACATGAAAGACCATTTTGCGAAGAGGGCGCTGATGGCTACAAAATTTTGAAGAATGGAATATACGACACGTCATGGCGGTACAGTAGGAACATGAAGACGATAACCTATTAAAGATATGGAGCCGTTGCTCAAAGGTGTTCCTTTGGTTGGAGAAGATTGCGACAGGTTTATGGATGGACAATTATAATAAATAACAAAGTTCTTCGAATGGACAAAGACCGTTTGCGAAGAGGGCGCTGATGGCTATAAAATTTTGAAGAATGGAATATACGACACGTCATGGCGGAACATGAAAGACCATTTTGCGAAGAGGGCGCTGATGGCTACAAAATTTTGAAGAATGGAATATACGACACGTCATGGCGGTACAGTAGGAACATGAAGACGATAACCTATTAAAGATATGGAGCCGTTGCTCAAAGGTGTTCCTTTGGTTGGAGAAGATTGCGACAGGTTTATGGATGGACAATTATAATAAATAACAAAGTTCTTCGAATGGACAAAGACGGTTTTGCGAAGAGGGCGCTGATGGCTATAAAATTTTGAAGAATGGAATATACGACACGTCATGGCGGTACAATAGGAACATGAAGACGATAAACTATTAAAGATATGGAGCCGTTGCTCAAAGGTGTTCCTTTGGTTGGAGAAGATTGCGACAGGTTTATGGATGGACAATTATAATAAATAACAAAGTTCTTCGAATGGACAAAGACCGTTTTGCGAAGAGGGCGCTGATGGCTATAAAATTTTGAAGAATGGAATATACGACACGTCATGGCGGAACATGAAAGACCATTTTGCGAAGAGGGCGCTGATGGCTATAAAAATTTGAAGAATGGAATATACGACACGTCATGGCGGAACATGAAAGACCATTTTGCGAAGAGGGCGCTGATGGCTATAAAATTTTGAAGAATGGAATATACGACACGTCATGGCGGTACAATAGGAACATGAAGACCATAACCTATTAAAGATATGGAGCCGTTGCTCAAAAGTGTTCCTTTGGTTGGAAAAGATTTGACAGGTTTATGGATGGACAATTATAATAAATAACAAAGTTCTTCGAATGGACAAAGACCGTTTTGCGAAGAGGGCGCTGATGGCTATAAAATTTTGAAAAATGGAATATACTACACGGCATGGCGGTACATGAAAGACCAATTTGCGAAGAGGGCGCTGATGGCTATAAAATTTTGAAGAATGGAATATACGACACGTCATGGCGGAACATGAAAGACCATTTTGCGAAGAGGGCGCTGATGCTATAAAATTTTGAAGAATGGAATATACGACACGTCATGGCGGTACAGTAGGAACATGAAGACGATAACCTATTAAAGATATGGAGCCGTTGCTCAAAGGTGTTCCTTTGGTTGGAGAAGATTGCGACAGGTTTATGGATGGACAATTATAATAAATAACAAAGTTCTTCGAATGGAGAAAGACCGTTTTGCGAAGAGGGCGCTGATGGCTATAAAATTTTGAAAAATGGAATATACTACACGTCATGGCGGTGCATGAAAGACCATTTTGCGAAGAGGGCGCTGATGGCTATAAGAGTTTTGGGAGGGATAGCACGTCATGGCGGAACTTTAAAGACCTTTTTGCGAAGAGGGCGCTGATGGCTACAAAATTTTGAAGAATGGAATATACGACACGTCATGGCGGTACAGTAGGAACATGAAGACGATAACCTATTAAAGATATGGAGCCGTTGCTCAAAGGTGTTCCTTTGGTTGGAGAAGATTGCGACAGGTTTATGGATGGACAATTATAATAAATAACAAAGTTCTTCGAATGGACAAAGACCGTTTTGCGAAGAGGGCGCTGATGGCTATAAAATTTTGAAGAATGGAATATACGACACGTCATGGCGGTACAATAGGAACATGAAGACGATAAACTATTAAAGATATGGAGCCGTTGCTCAAAGGTGTTCCTTTGGTTGGAGAAGATTGCGACAGGTTTATGGATGGACAATTATAATAAATAACAAAGTTCTTCGAATGGACAAAGATCGTTTTGCGAAGAGGGCGCTGATGGCTATAAAATTTTGAAGAATGGAATATACGACACGTCATGGCGGTACAATAGGAACATGAAGACGATAACCTATTAAAGATATGGAGCCGTTGCTCAAAGGTGTTCCTTTGGTTGGAGAAGATTGCGACAGGGGGGGGGGGGGGGGGGGTTTATGGATGGACAATTATAATAAATAACAAAGTTCTTTCGAATGGACAAAGACCGTTTTGCGAAGAGGGCGCTGATGGCTATAAAATTTTGAAGAATGAATATACATAGACACGTCATGGCGGTACAGTAGGAAACATGAAGACGATAACCTATTAAAGATATGGAGCCCTTGAGTTGTAAACTAGGTGTTACATTCTATTTTGGTTGGAAAGTTTCAGATTGGTGCGACAGAGAATTGAGTAGCTTATGTGCAAAATGAGGTTTATGGATGGACAATTATAATAAATAACAAAGTTCTTCGAATGGACAAAGACCGTTTTGCGAAGAGGGCGCTGATGGCTATAAAATTTTGAAGAATGGAATATACGACACGTCATGGCGGTACAGTAGGAACATGAAGACGATAACCTATTAAAGATATGGAACCGTTGCTCAAAGGTGTTCCTTTGGTTGGAAAAGATTGCGACAGGTTTATGGATGGACAATTATAATAAATAACAAAGTTCTTCGAATGGACAAAGACCGTTTTGCGAAGAGGGCGCTGATGGCTATAAAATGTTGAAAAATGGAATATACGACACGTCATGGCGGTACAGTAGGAACATGAAGACGATAACCTATTAAAGATATGGAGCCGTTGCTCAAAGGTGTTCCTTTGGTTGGAAAAGATTGCGACAGGTTTATGGATGGACAATTATAATAAATAACAAAGTTCTTCGAATGGACAAAGACCGTTTTGCGAAGAGGGCGCTGATGGCTATAAAATTTTGAAGAATGGAATATACGACACATCATGGGGGTACAATAGGAACATGAAGACGATAACCTATTAAAGATATGGAGCCGTTGCTCAAAGGTGTTCATTTGGTTGGAGAAGATTGCGACAGGTTTATGGATGGAGAATTATAATAAATAACAAAGTTCTTCGAATGGACAAAGACCGTTTTGCGAAGAGAGCGCTGATGGCTATAAAATTTTGAAGAATGGAATATACGACACGTCATGGCGGTACAGTAGGAACATGAAGACGATAACCTATTAAAGATATGGAGCCGTTGCTCAAAGGTGTTCCTTTGGTTGGAAAAGATTGCGACAGGTTTATGGATGGACAATTATAATAAATAACAAAGTTCTTCGAATGGACAAAGACCGTTTTGCGAAGAGGGCGCTGATGGCTATAAAATGTTGAAAAATGGAATATACGACACGTCATGGCGGTACAGTAGGAACATGAAGACGATAACCTATTAAAGATATGGAGCCGTTGCTCAAAGGTGTTCCTTTGGTTGGAAAAGATTGCGACAGGTTTATGCATGGACAATTATAATAAATAACAAAGTTCTTCGAATGGACAAAGACCGTTTTGCGAAGAGGGCGCTGATGGCTATAAAATTTTGAAGAATGGAATATACGACACATCATGGCGGTACAATAGGAACATGAAGACGATAACCTATTAAAGATATGGAGCCGTTGCTCAAAGGTGTTCATTTTGTTGGAGAAGATTGCGACAGGTTTATGGATGGACAATTATAATAAATAACAAAGTTCTTCGAATGGACAAAGACCGTTTTGCGAAGAGGGCGCTGATGGCTATAAAATTTTGAAGAATGGAATATACGACACGTCATGGCGGTACAATAGGAACATGAAGACGATAACCTATTAAAGATATGGAGCCGTTGCTCAAAGGTGTTCCTTTGGTTGGAAAAGATTGCGACAGGTTTATGGATGGACAATTATAATAAATAACAAAGTTCTTCGAATGGACAAAGACCGTTTTGCGAAGAGGGCGCTGATGGCTATAAAATTTTGAAGAATGGAATATACGACACGTCATGGCGGTACAATAGGAACATGAAGACGATAACCTATTAAAGATATGGAGCCGTTGCTCAAAGGTGTTCCTTTGGTTGGAAAAGATTTGAAGAACAAAGTTCTTCGAATGGACAAAGACCGTTTTGCGAAGAGGGCGGTGATGGCTATAAAATTTTGAAAAATGGAATATACGACACGTCATGGCGGTACAGTAGGAACATGAAGACGATAACCTATTAAAGATATGGAGCCGTTGCTCAAAGGTGTTCCTTTGGTTGGAAAAGATTGCGACAGGTTTATGGATGGACAATTATAATAAATAACAAAGTTCTTGGAATGGACAAAGACCGTTTTGCGAAGAGGGCGCTGATGGCTATAAAATTTTGAAGAATGGAATATACGACACGTCATGGCGGTACAGTAGGAACATGAAGACGATAACCTATTAAAGATATGGAGCCGTTGCTCAAAGGTGTTCCTTTGGTTGGAAAAGATTGCGACAGGTTTATGGATGGACAATTATAATAAATAACAAAGTTCTTCGAATGGACAAAGACCGTTTTGCGAAGAGTGCGCTGATGGCTATAAAATTTTGAAGAATGGAATATACGACACGCCATGGCGGTACAGTAGGAACATGACGACGATAACCTATTAAAGATATGGATCCGTTGCTCAATGGTGTTCCTTTGGTTGGAGAAGATTGCGACAGGATCCGATCCTATGGCAGTATTGCTTAATGCAGAGGTTGATCGTGCGATATGGAGCGAATTTGGGGAGGATAAATTATTGTCGCTGGATACCGGTGATGCAGGTGATATTTATGGCGTACGGCACGTTACTTTATTTCAAAATAAAATTATTAACATAAATGTTAAGAATTACAGATTGTTTTACGCAAAAGATGTTTATTTTCTCTATAGATTATATCCGCAAAGAAATCATCGACGATTTATATAAATGAGCCTACATTGTATGAATGTTACTTTTAATAAGCTATAGTAATTATACAGTTAGTACAAATTGCATGATATATAATATTAAACTCATATGTATTACCCTCATGCCACACTATTTATATATGATATATCTAGTTGTAAACTATGTCTCGGTCGTATATATACATAATTCTCATTATCATAAACTCATGGTGTGTTATAGGTATTTCTATATATATGTGTATATATATATATATATAATGATGCCACTAATAAGTGAGAAATTGAGTAGCTTATGTGCCAAAATGACCGGTTCCGAGGATGGCATTTGTTGCTCCAGCTACTAATCTGGAGGCCGAAAAGTTGTGGATACAGAGATTGGGATCGCCCTGAGATATGTCTATATATATAATGATGTCGCTAGTAAGTGAGAAATTGAGTAGCTTATGTGCCAAAATGACCGGTTCCGAGGATGCCACTTGTTGCTCCAGCTACCAATCTGGAGGCCGAAAAGTTGTGGATACGGAGATCGGCATCGCCCTGAGATATGTCTATATATATAATGATGTCGCTAGTAAGTGAGAAATTGAGTAGCTTATGTGCCAAAATGTCAAATGACCGGTTGCGAGGATGCCACTTGTTGCTCCAGCTACCAATCTGGAGGCCGAAATGTTGTGGATACGAAGATCTGCATCGCCCTGAGATATGTCTATATATATAATGATGTCGCTAGTAAGTGAGAAATTGAGTAGCTTATGTGTCAAAATGACCGGTTTCGAGGATGCCACTTGTTGCTCCAGCTACCAATCTGGAGGCCGAAAAGTTGTGGATACGGAGATCGGCATCGCCCTGAGATATGTCTATATATATAATGTTGTCGCTAGTAAGTGAGAAATTGAGTAGCTTATGTGTCAAAATGACCGGTTCCGAGGATGCCACTTATTGCTCCAGGTACCAATATGGAGGCCGAAATGTTGTGGATACGGAGATCGGCATCGCCCTGAGATATGTCTATATATATAATGATGTCGCTAGTAAGTGAGAAATTGAGTAGCTTATGTGCCAAAATGACCGGTTGCGAGGATGCCACTTGTTGCTCCAGCTACCAATCTGGAGGCCGAAAAGTTGTGGATACGGAGATCGGCATCGCCCTGAGATATGTCTATATATATAATGTTGTCGCTAGTAAGTGAGAAATTGAGTAGCTTATGTGTCAAAATGACCGGTTCCGAGGATGCCACTTATTGCTCCAGGTACCAATATGGAGGCCGAAATGTTGTGGATACGGAGATCGGCATCGCCCTGAGATATGTCTATATATATAATGTTGTCGCTAGTAAGTGAGAAATTGAGTAGCTTATGTGCCAAAATGACCGGTTGCGAGGATGTCACTTGTTGCTCCAGCTACCAATCTGGAGGCCGAAAAGTTGTGGTTACGGAGATCGGCATCGCCCTGAGATATGTCTATATATATAATGATGTCGCTAGTAAGTGAGAAATTGAGTAGCTTATGTTTCGAAATGATCGATTGCGAGGATGCCACTTGTTGCTCCAGCTACCAATCTGGAGGCCGAAAAGTTGTGGTTACGGAGATCGGCATCGCCCTGAGATATGTCTATATATATAATGATGTCGCTAGTAAGTGAGAAATTGAGTAGCTTATGTGCCAAAATGTCAAGTGTGCGGTTGCGAGGATGCCACTTGTTGCTCCAGCTACCAATCTGGGGGCCGAAAAGTTGTGGATACGGAGATCGGCATCGCCCTGAGATATGTCTATATATATAATGTTGTCGCTAGTAAGTGAGAAATTGAGTAGCTTATGTGCCAAAATGACCGGTTGCGAGGATGCCACTTGTTGCTCCAGCTACCAATCTGGAGGCCGAAAAGTCGTGGTTACGGAGATCGGCATCGCCCTGAGATATGTCTCTATATATAATGTTGTCGCTAGTAAGTGAGAAATTGAGTAGATTATGTGCCAAAATGACCGGTTGCGAGGATGCAACTTGTTGCTCCAGGTACCAATCTGGATTCCGAAAATTTGTGGTTTCGGAGATCGGCATCGCCCTGACATATGTCTATATATAATGATGTCGCTAGTTAGTGAGAAATTGAGTAGCTTATGTGTCAAAATGACCGGTTTCGAGGATGCCACTTGTTGCTCCAGCTACCAATCTGGAGGCCGAAAAGTTGTGGATACGGAGATCGGCATCGCCCTGAGATATGTCTGTATATATAATGTTGTCGCTAGTAAGTGAGAAATTGAGTAGCTTATGTGTCAAAATGACCGGTTCCGAGGATGCCACTTATTGCTCCAGGTACCAATATGGAGGCCGAAATGTTGTGGATACGGAGATCGGCATCGCCCTGAGATATGTCTATATATATAATGATGTCGCTAGTAAGTGAGAAATTGAGTAGCTTATGTGTCAAAATGACCGGTTGCGAGGATGCCACTTGTTGCTCCAGCTACCAATCTGGAGGCCGAAAAGTTGTGGTTACGGAGATCGGCATCGCCCTGAGATATGTCTATATATAATGGTGTCGCTAGTAAGTGAGAAATTGAGTAGCTTATGTGTCAAAATGACCGGTTGCGAGGATGCCACTTGTTGCTCCAGCTACCAATCTGGAGGCCGAAAAGTTGTGGATACGGAGATCGGCATCGCCCTGAGATATGTCTATATATATAATGTTGTCGCTAGTAAGTGAGAAATTGAGTAGCTTATGTGCCAAAATGACCGGTTGCGAGGATGTCACTTGTTGCTCCAGCTACCAATCTGGAGGCCGAAAAGTTGTGGTTACGGAGATCGGCATCGCCCTGAGATATGTCTATATATATAATGTTGTCGCTAGTAAGTGAGAAATTGAGTAGATTATGTGCCAAAATGACCGGTTGCGAGGATGCAACTTGTTGCTCCAGGTACCAATCTGGATTCCGAAAATTTGTGGTTTCGGAGATCGGCATCGCCCTGACATATGTCTATATATAATGATGTCGCTAGTAAGTGAGAAATTGAGTAGCTTATGTGTCAAAATGACCGGTTTCGAGGATGCCACTTATGGCTCCAGCTACCAATATGGAGGCCGAAATGCTGTGGATACGGAGATCGGCATCACCCTGAGATATGTCTATATATATAATGATGTCGCTAGTAAGTGAGAAATTGAGTAGCTTATGTGCCAAAATGACCGGTTGCGAGGATGCCACTTGTTGCTCCAGCTACCAATCTGGAGGCCGAAATGTTGTGGATACGAAGATCTGCATCGCCCTGAGATATGTCTATATATATAATGATGTCGCTAGTAAGTGGGAAATTGAGTAGCTTATGTGCCAAAATGACCGGTTCCGAGGATGCCACTTGTTGCTCCAGCTACCAATCTGGAGGCCGAAATGTTGTGGATACGGAGATTGGCATCGCCCAGCTGTTTTATAGCAGGCAGCTTTATTGTCATTTTGTGTAGCAAATTACACAAGACGAACTTGGATGCATGTCGCCGAGTATAAGCTTCCGACCCTGAATCTACTAGTAGCTGCGTATGTGCGATTAAAGTGAAAAAGTAAATTTATCGGTACCAGTTCGGAAATTCAACGGTTTCAATGAAGCATCTTGAAACTAAACCTAAACTGGTTTATATGTTTACATAGTCTAAAAATAGATTGCTATATCGTAAAACATACAACAATGCAATATAATTTGCTTTCATGTGTAGAAATACGACTGCACGGTCATACGATTATAAAACGAAACAAATCTCTGTGATTTAAAGCTTCAAAAAGCCAAAATCTCAGAAATGTATAAATATTAAAGTCAAATAATCAATTAAGTCAAGTCGAAAATATTTTGTATAAAAAGTGCACTTTTATTGGCTATAGCGAAATATAAGGTCATTTTTCTAGGAACAATATATTTTTTACATGTATTCGCCTGATGTTTTGAAATAAATTACCAAAAAATGTTACGATGATGACAATGATGCAACAATTTTAGTTCTTTATGCAACAAAGCTTCGTTATTGACTTTAAATATTTAATTAGGCTAATTTTTACGCTTCTCAAAACTAAAACATGAAAAATTTTATATTATTTAAGTATTTGTGTTTTCGCTCAGGCGTTGTGCAGGTTGTGTCGTCATCAAAACGAGAATGGAAAGTGGCCTGTGGTCGCGGTTTTGGTGGGTCACTGTGGGCCGTGGGATGGATACAGTGGGTGACATTGCCGTGGGTCCACTCAGACAACGTAAAACACCCTTCATTAGTAGCCAACAGCACTTTTTTTTTACTAAACAAAGAATTCGGATAAATTTTAGCTGTACTTTTGCTCCCAAAAATTAAAGTTTGTGCATTTTTTCACAATATAGCCCGCATAATTTCGGCGCAATCACTAAAGTTTGTGCATTTATTACGTTAATTTATATATTGACTCAATAATATGAATATTTTCGATATAGCGCCAAAATGTGCATGGTAATTTTCATGTCGGATTTTTACGGCTAAAATTTGGAATTTTTTTAGTATTCACTTCATCCTAAGGGATTCTAGAATTATCAGTAATAATAGTTAGTTATATCTGCGAGAAAAATAAATAATAAGCGCCTTGGTCGGAGCATTCCCAACATCCGTAAAGATTGTTGGACTTTAATGATAGATGAAAAAGGAGAAACAAAAAACAAGCAAAACCACATTTAGAATCCTCCGCCTAGCTATGTAATAAATTTGCCGTTATGCTAGTCGCCACATGATTATATTGCAGAAATTCTCTTTAGCCGTGAGCGTTGCAAACTTTTGCTTGAACATAGCCGAAATTAGTAAAAACCACAATTATGAGATCATATGATTGCTGCAAAAAAGTGCAATCGGTTATGGTTTTTTGCTATAAGGCTGAGAATTTGGTACAAAAAATTCCGTATTTTTGTAGAATTTAGCGCTTTAATGGCCCAACGGTAGTTGGGAATTACCAGCTGGTAAGAAAGCAGAGGTGAAACATCGAGAGTTACCATTATTCACGTAGTGGCCATTTTTGTGGTCTAAATTTTGCTGCTTGAACTTCTTTCTTACTCCTAAAACCTTATTGTGCACCGTTTACAATAAAAAACAACATTACAGCTAATTTTCAGCACATATTAAAGCCATAGAACTCCTTGCATTTTAGTGGTCTAAATTTAGCTGCTTGAACTTCCTTCAAACTCTTAAAACCTTATTGTGCACCGTTTACAATAAAAACAACATTACGGCTATTTTCAGCACATATTAAAGCCATAGAACTCCTTGTTTCCGCCTCCAGTGAGCACAAAGACGGAAACTTTCGAAATTTATAAATCACAGCATCCAGCATAGATTCATGTGTTATTTTTTACGCACTAGGCACCCAACGCTTCTACACTGAATACATACCACATAGGCACAACCTTTTTAATTATATTTAGCATACCCGAAAACATATAGACCCTAAACTTTCGTTGCACAACTAACTTGAAGAAACAACAAAATTTGACAAAATTTTCCAATTTTAACCCGCAAGCCCGTCCAGCAGTATTAGTCAGTCACATACCGGTGTTGTTTTAGAAACTATAAAAGCAACAGTTACATATCTCTATAACCCATAGGTGTCGAAAATCTGTCGGCTTAGAGGTTACATGATCTCGGGAAGAGGGGGAGGGCGATGCGGAGCAGGCAAGTTTTTGAAATATTTAGGAAATCAAAATTTTTTCATTTCTTTGCTGAAATTTTTTTCCAAGTTTTATAGATTTGCAATAAATTTTTTCCTACATTCCCTCATTTTTTGCCAATTTTCATGCTATTTTTCCAAATATTAGCGCAATTAAACGCTGTAGGAGCGAGCAGCAGGTGTAAAATAATGCTTTAGCAAATTTAACGCATTTTCAATTACATTATGCAACGGCTGAGAACTATTTTTTAAGGCTTAGAATTAGGAGTTAGACACTTTTTTCACATAGATACACATAACTCACAAACCAATGAACAGATTTAGTTGACTTTGATTTCGATTCAAGTCATAGACTTAGTTCGACCTGCTATATAAAATTATAGAATTTTATTGACGAAAATGTTTTTTCGAATATTTTCAGTACCAAGGTACATTGGCGACCCAAAAATGGAAAAGAATTTATCATTAATGGGCATTTTCTGAACCGCCTCTTGATTTGGCTTGAGTGAAGCCAAGATTATCGCTATACCTTTAAAACTTATCAATTTCGGGCAGGTGGAGGCATAACGTCAAAAACTCGTTATTCCTTGTTTTATACATTGTTAAATTTGAACAAATTTTATTTATGTGTAACCCCTAACTGAAAAGATATGTTATGGCTTAATACTGTTTGTTGTTTAGTCGCTTATAAAATAAAATCAGGGATTTTTTGAGGGTTCAATACATACATCCATTAGGATGATTGGAGTTTGCAAAGTGATAAGCATTTTTCCCGAATTTTTCAGAGTGCTCCTGACAATTTTCGTGTTTCGACGATACAAACAAAACTGAAACATTTTGGTGTCTTTCAAATAGATACATCGATTTTGTGTGAGTAATAGCATTAATATTTTAGGTGGACCACTAGTAAGTAATTTTTTATCCTTACGTGGTCGATGGATCTGTAAAGTATTGTGGACCCAAATTTCTATGGATCACCGTGGGTTGTGGGTCACTGGTCGATGATACACGTTCATTCCTGCTTCGATATACAAAGTCTTTGCCTGAATTTTTTATATGAGCATTACAAATTAGCCTAATACTAATTCTGTCGGCAGAGAAGCCGCGGTCTCCGAACCTCCTGCACTACTCTGTTACTAATTCTGTCGGCAGAGAACCCGCGGTCCCCGAACCTCCTGCACTACTCTGTTACTAATTCTGTCGGCAGAGAAGCCGCGGTCCCCGAACCTCCTGCACTACTCTGTTACTAATTCTGTCGGCAGAGAAGCCGCGGTCCCCGAACCTCCTGCACTACTCTGTTACTAATTCTGTCGGCAGAGAAGCCGCGGTCCCCGAACCTCCTGCACTACTCTGTTACTAATTCTGTCGGCAGAGAAACCACGGTCCCCGAACCTCCTGCACTACTCTGTTACTAATTCTGTCGTCAGAGAAGCCGCGGTCCCCGAACCTCCTGCACTACTCTGTTACTAATTCTGTCGGCAGAGAAGCCGCGGTCCCCGAACCTCCTGCACTACTCTGTTACTAATTCTGTCGGCAGAGAAGCCGCGGTCCCCGAACCTCCTGCACTACTCTGTTACTAATTCTGTCGACAGAGAAGCCGCGGTCCCCGAACCTCCTGCACTACTCTGTTACTAATTCTGTCGGCAGAGAAGCCGCGGTCCCCGAACCTCCTGCACTACTCTGTTACTAATTCTGTCGGCAGAGAAACCACGGTCCCCGAACCTCCTGCACTACTCTGTTACTAATTCTGACGTCAGAGAAGCCGCGGTCCCCGAACCTCCTGCACTACTCTGTTACTAATTCTGTCGGCAGAGAAACCACGGTCCCCGAACCTCCTGCACTACTCTGTTACTAATTCTGTCGTCAGAGAAGCCGCGGTCCCCGAACCTCCTGCACTACTCTGTTACTAATTCTGTCGTCAGAGAAGCTGCGGTCCCCGAACCTCCTGCACTACTCTGTTACTAATTCTGTCGGCAGAGAAACCACGGTCCCCGAACCTCCTGCACTACTCTGTTACTAATTCTGTCGGCAGAGAAACCACGGTCCCCGAACCTCATTCACTACTCTGTTACTAATTCTGTCGGCAGAGAAGCAGCGGTCCCCGAACCTCCTGCACTACTCTGTTACTAATTCTGTCGGCAGAGAAACCACGGTCCCCGAACCTCCTGCACTACTCTGTTACTAATTCTGTCGTCAGAGAAGCCGCGGTCCCCGAACCTCCTGCACTACTCTGTTACTAATTCTGTCGGCAGAGAAGCCGCGGTCCCCGAACCTCCGGCACTACTCTGTTCGCCTTAATGATATAACGCTACGCCACTTAGCATGACTTGGGCCGGTGTTAGACAGCAAAATTCATCACAGATTTTGTTAAACTATGTATTGTAATTTCAATGCATATTACTGCATAGACATACTTGATTTCATAAAGAGATTACACGCTACCATTGGTAATATATGTCCACGGTAGCGTCGTAATTTGGGTTGAAATTTCGCTCGTATAATGACACAGTAAGATTTACCTTTAATTAGGCATCGCATGTCAGTCCCCGTTTTTGAAGTACGGTTCCACGACAACGTCCGAGACTAATTTATATATATATTGAATGATCTGCTGATGCAGTTGGGTTGGCAATATAGTCAAATTTTTATATAATTATGATATTCGTCTGTGTAGAGTGCTATTTGACAAAGAAAAATTTGGTACTCTCTGAGAGAAATTGTGGACTCATTGCATTGTTGCCACCAATATGTTGGGAAAGTTGGCCTCGTGGTATTTACTTCCTTATTCTATCGTAAATGACGGAACGGGTGTCAAGTCAACAGTATATACATTTCACCATAGGATACAATACAGCTAGTGTGAATATTTATCATAAATCAAATCAAGCATTTCCAATAAACAACGATACACAAAATTTTGTCAATAAAAACAGTTTCACGTTGTTCACGGCAAAGATGTAGCGATATTTATTATGAAAGTGTTTGAAACTGCATAATGCACTAGAAAATTTGAACAATCCAACGTTTCAACAAAAAATCAAATCCTTTATAAAAACGGCAGCACCAAATTGTACCCGGTGCGGTTCAAAATAGATTTTTTTGGTAAGTGTCTTATCAAAAGTACTATTCAGTTATATCGATACTGCACATATATATTAACTTATACTGTCTGCTGTTTGAAAAGTTTAACGTAGCAGTTTACTGTTTGCGAAGTTTCGGGTAACCAAAATAAACTTCCAAGGGATTTTAGCCGTTTAAAAAGGCCTTTACAACTTGCTTGAAAAACGGAGAAAATACAGAGAAATGGTTTTAGCTGTATCTACTGTTCTTTGTACAGACCCAACAGTAAAAATCGCAGTGGCGGATCTAGACAATTCTCATGGGGGTCTGTAGCGCTTATGACTGCTCTATACTTAAAATATTATGGCAGAATTACCATGTGTTCTTCATATTCGCATATCACTCTTTTGAAAGTGGGTTAGGGCCGAAATATATTAGTGCATAGGAGGTAATGCAATAATATTGGATTTATAGGAAATATAGGACGATAGCAAAGTGCTTGCGTCTTGAAGGTTACGGAGAACTACTTCTTGTCGAAAGCTCTAAAATTTTATTGTGTTATAATTTTGATGCCAAAATTTTGTTGTTCTGATGAGTCCCGGTGGGGGAGGGGGGTCTGCAGACCCCAGACCCCCTAGATCCGCCCTTCGCGCTCCATTCTTAAGTTATAGTAGCAGCAATAAAAATTGCGTTATAGTCGTTTGTTTCGCAACCTGGCAACACGATGATCTGTCTTGCAATTTTCATTTGACAATTAAAAATTTTTGCTAAACTTATGTCGTCTAGCAACAATTAACTGCTATCGATAGTTTATCTTCGTTCAAATTTCACTTATAATACACACCATGCAAAGCTATCTTATCCAAACTAACATTTGGGGTAAGGAAGTTTGAAAAATAATTTTAGTTTTCAATGTTAAATGACGACTGTACCCAGCTAGGTCACAGAAGGAGATAATATTATGTACATAGTAGTTACTGATAATAATTTTATAGCGTTACCCATAATAATTTTATAATTATAAAAGTAGGTGATATTAATATTAATCACATATAATGTACTTGGGGCGACCGATGTATTAATATGATTCATAACTCCAGAAAACCACTAAAAACAATGTCACAGCCTGACGAGTGCAATAAAAGCATTCATACATGATACTGCAATTATAATACATATAGTGGGCATGACTTCAATAGGACAAATCGAAAGCACTGAACAACGTAGAATAACATAAAATTATAATGTATATTAGTCAGGTTTACATTTGTTGAACAGCTTAATACACAAAAGAATACAACAAACAGATCATTAATAAGCCAACATTTAGCATAATCATTGTGTGTTGACATGAACGATCACTAATGCGTAGTCATGATATATTTCCCATGACAAATAAAGCCAATATAATTTTTGAGGCGCAAGTAAAATGTATGATACGCCGGTGTCGATATATATACTGTGAGTAAACTTAATGTGACCCCGCCAACCATCCTATTCTGTCATTACCGATATCGAATCGCAAACCCTTGTTACGGAAAACAGGCTTAATTTCATTCGGGTTTTCGCTAACCGAAAATTGACAAAATCAAACTCAAGCGCAGAAATTAGACCTTGTATTCGAACAGAATTTCGGCGATTTCAGTTGGCAGAAATTCTGTTCGCTGATGTATTATCATTTAAATTTGGATTATACAATGTTCGCGAACAAATTTAATGCAAAAGTGTCACGATCAAATCGACAAATTTTCGTTCTCAAACATTAGGGTAATTTTACTTGAATTTCACGAACACAAAATGGTTAGATTTTAATCGCGAGCGCTGTGTTCGCGAACAGTTTTACCCCGAATTTCAATTGAGCAAAAAGTGTTCCGTAACAAATTTTATCCAAAAATATAAAATAGGATGATTGCAGGGGTCAGTTTAAGTTTACTCGCGCATAATAAGCCTAGGTGTTAGTCGAAACTTCGGATCTTATATAACAGTTAGTCAGTGTAACCCTAAACTCAAATTTAGCATGTTTCGAGATTAAATCAACCGAACTAAGCTATTGTTTTGTCTTAAGATGTAATATGCGATCCCTGAACGCGACATGGACCAAAAATTTAGTATTAGGCAATGTTTAAGTTTCAAAGTGTTTGGTTGAAAGTTAATATTTAAAAGCTAACGTATAGCCCAAAATCATTTAAACCTACTGAGTTAAGACCTTTCGTTCATTTGTAGAGCTTGGTCATTAGCAGGAGTGGATAACCCAATAATCCCTTAAAGCTGCTGAATTAAGAGCTTTCGGTCAATTGTAGTGGAAGGTCATCAGCAGGAGTGGATAACCCAAAAATTCCTTAATGCTGCTGAATTAAGAGCTTTCGGTCAATTGTAGTGGAAGGTCATCAGCAGGAGTGGATAACCCAAAAATCTCTTAAGCCTGCTGAATTAACCCTTCCGCTCATTTGTAGTGGAAGGTCATCAGCAGGAGTGGATAACCCAAAAATTCCTTAATGCTGCTGAATTAAGAGCTTTCGGTCAATTGTAGTGGAAGGTCATCAGCAGGAGTGGATAACCCAAAAATCTCTTAAGCCTGCTGAATTAACCCTTCCGCTCATTTGTAGTGGAAGGTCATCAGCAGGAGTGGATAACCCAAAAATTCCTTAATGCTGCTGAATTAAGAGCCTTCGGTCAATTGTAGTGGAAGGTCATCAGCAGGAGTGGATAACCCAAAAATTTCTTAAGCCTGCTGAATTAAGCCCTTCCGGTCATTTGTAGTGAAATGTCATGGGGCAGGAGTGGATAACCCAAAAATCTCTTAAGCCTGCTGAATTAAGAGCTTTCGGTCATTGTAGAGGTATGTCATTAGCAGGAGCGGATATTTATTCCGTGATTTTACATTGTGCCTTAGTTATAACCATGGATTAGTTCTGAAATTATGGGACTATATTTACACGATAGTATAAACGTTTTATGCAATTAAAACGTTCGTTATATGCTGGCCAGTATCAATTTGTTTACCATACCTTAGCTTTGTATACTCTGTTTCATTAGTAACTATAACACCGCTTCTCAAATTATTGTAACTCAAAATGCTTTTGGTAGTCGACGGCAATTACGTAAGAACGGATTGTCTAAATGTTTCCAGTTCGGTTCGCGGGTTATATGATGATCATCCTGGTGTGTTACTACAAACGGCTGAAACTTTATTATGCATTTTTAATATGACACAGTCTGTCGCCATATAAGAAATAGAGTGTGGAACCAGTATCTACTTACGCGAAACAAGCTAATTATGCTACTCTAACTAACAGTATACTATGCTCGACGACAAAGCTGAAGACTAAAAATTAGGCAACACTTATTTAACATGGTGTTAATACCGGGAGCCCCATAAATAACGCCCTGGTATTAAAGTGTCCAAGCACGCCGAATAATAAACATATCTAAAAGCGTTTTGGTATGTACGTACTCTCATATATATCTTAGGATTATTTTGAATAATGCTTATCATAGGTGTTAACCTGGGCACCTCCAAGAGCAATCGGGGGTTAGATCAGGACAACGAGCAGGTCATTCGACAGGGCCTCCATGCCCCAGCCAGCGGTCAGGAAATGTTTCGTCCACCCAATGGAGCAAACACAACGCAAAATGAGGAGGCGCGCCATACTGCATAAAGTGGAGCCTGTTAATATTTGGTATGAATTTGAATATTAGAATAAAATTCATTTCGTAAGCATCATTAGATAGTTGCCCCCATTCACAGTACCAACAAAAACGAACAGCCGAAAAAATCCACCAGACCACATGTCGACCCATACTATCAGACCAGGGGCATCCATATGGTGTTCAATACTGTTATGAGGGTTTTCAACATGCAAATAAATATAAATATGCCGGTTAACGTGGCCGTTCAGTTTAAAATAGATTTCGACCGACCAAATGACTTCATCAGCTATGTCCGGATCATCGCAGAGACGCTGTAGCAATTTTTACAAATTTCAACCCTATAATCATAACCGTCCTCAATCAGCGCATAAATTACGGTCGGTCCAAAAAAGTTTAGACCCAGACTTTTAACAATTCGGAAAATTTGCTGACACCGGTTTGAACAGCACAACGACGAACTGACTTTGTCCGACTATTGCCAAAATGATAGTAAATTTCAACTATCGCAGCATCACCAGTTGCCGCCGGTGGCCTGTCTGTACGAAACAAGTCAACTACGGAGCCTGTTAGATCAAACCTTTCCTTAATTGAACTAATAAATTCACGATATTGGGGCTGTGCATTATGCCGGGAACATTCACATCTATTTTGGTATTGAATACAGTTTTACTGCAGATGTTCGATCAGCCAAGTTAAGTTGCATAATAGTCATTTTGTTATACGCAGATATTTGTAATATGTTGGGCTATAATTCCTTATATTATAAGGGTTGCAAACACATTATGTCAGTCTCAGCAAAA
>JASANE010005680.1:0-10081 GCA_030248225.1 Trileptium ribeirensis | reverse complement strand
TATGTTATAACCTACTTCGTTCAGTTACGTATCTTCTGAAATAAGATTTGTCGGTGTCATTAATCGCTCCATACTGAGCATAAGCGTAAAAACGCGATTAATCTTCATAAACATTAATTATCTACAACAGCTGCAAATCATCGGAAATAATCGCAATTATTCTATTCCAAAATAACTGCAGATATTTTGTACTATTTTCGTGTACATTTACGAACGTAAAAATCGGTGAAAATAGTTACAGTTATTATGGAATGAAATAAGCAAATTTAGAATTAGATTTTACGGCTAAAATTGGTAAAATTGCGTAGCTAGAGCATTAAACATTTACATTATCTATTATAGTGTATCTCAATTTGGCTGTAAAACCTATTATTTTATGTATAACTTGGAGCTGATTGGCGAATGCGGCTAAATTTTACACCGTCGAATAGATTCCGTATAAACATTAATGTCCTATATCTGCACCTGTTACTGAGAAAAAGTATTTGAACAGAAGCGGTTGGGTCAAAAACATGAGTTCGATTCAGCACGGCACCAAAGCTTTTTTAACCATTATGCGTGAGTAAGCTTAAGTTGACCCCGCCAACCATCCTATTCTGTCATTACCGATATCGAATCGTAAACCCTTATTACGGAAAACAGATGTAATTTCATTCGGTTTTTCGCTAACCGAAAATTGGCAAAATCAAATTCAAGTGTCAGAAATTAGACCTTGCGTTCGAAACGAATTTCGGCGATTTCAGTTTGCAAAAATCCCGCTCCCTAGAAACAGAAGACAAGTTCTATTTCTATAGTTAATCTATCCAAAAAAAGAGATTGTTGTATAAAATTTCTAAAATGTGTTGTTAGAATCGAATAAAAACCTATGATCAGCTGTAAATAGACGGCGTAACTCTTTGTTGGTTAAATACATTTTATTAACTTTTAGTTGAGGTGTGTTTGTGTATTGTCTTTTCATAGTATATGGTGTATGCTTTCTGGTTTGCCAGCATGTTCTTGTTAACTAGGTGCTGCGTTCAAGCGGTTGGGTTTATCAAGGCCTTTTTTATTATATCCACCACTACTGGTCTGAATAAAATGTGAAGCCATGAAGAAGCTATGTACTGTGAAGATTTTTCATATTATTTTCGTACCAAGTGTTCAACGTTATTGTTGTTGGAGTTATGGGTTTATAGATTATACTATGAGTAAATGATCATGGCTACAGAATGTTATTGTTGTTGGAGTTATGTGTTTATAGATTATACTATGAGTAAATGATCATGACTACAGAATGTTATTGTTGTTGGAGTTAAGTGTTTATAGATTATACTATGAGTAAATGATCATGACTACAGAATGTTATTGTTGTTGGAGTTATGTGTTTATAGATTATACTATGAGTAAATGATCATGACTACAAGATGTTATTGTTGTTGGAGTTATGTGTTTATAGATTATACTATGAGTAAATGATCATGACTACAAGATGTTATTGTTGTTGGAGTTATGTGTTTATAGATTATACTATGAGTAAATGATCATGACTACAGAATGTTATTGTTGTTGGAGTTATGTGTTTATAGATTATACTATGAGTAAATGATCATGACTACAGAATGTTATTGTTGTTGGAGTTATGTGTTTATAGATTATACTATGAGTAAATGATCATGACTACAGAATGTTATTGTTGTTGGAGTTATGGGTTTATAGATTATACTATAAGTAAATGATCATGACTACAAGATGTTATTGTTGTTGGAGTTATGTGTTTATAGATTATACTATGAGTAAATGATCATGACTACAGAATGTTATTGTTGTTGGAGTTATGTGTTTATAAATTATACTATGAGTAAATGGTCATGACTACAGGATGTTATTGTTGTTGGAGTTATGTGTTTATAGATTATACTGTGAGTAAATGATCATGACTACAGAATGTTATTGTTGTTGGAGTTATGTGTTTATAGATTATAATATGAGTAAATATGATCATAACTACAGGATGTTTTAGATATTTCAGTTAAGTTCATAAACACTATGAAAATTTTACCCAAGTACATTAACCATTACAAAGCTGCAAATGATAACGGTAAATTTACTGTTATTTTAGTCCGAAATATTTGTTTTGCAGTAGTTACTTTTTTGTGAAGAAGAACAGGATAGAATTGTTATTGCTGATAAATTTCAGCTAGGACAATTTAAGAGATGAAAGTTTTAGCTATATCAGTTCATTTGCTACCAAGTTATCCACGGCAAAATTCCAGCTATATTTGAACCAAAGCTTGACTTTTAAAGACATTACTCACTCAGAACAACGACAGTATTTAATAGTACTTTTAAGGCTGAGATTATTTCAGTTAAGTTCATCAGCACTGGGAAGATAGTACCAAACTCTGTATATTCGCCAACAAGTTCCAGAGGTTGAATTTTTACTTCTAAATTATTAATAAAGATGACAATTTTTGCTGATTTTGCCAAAAATATGAATTTTGTTTGCCTTACTGTTTCGCTTATAGGCGTGCGGTTACTAATATAGATATTCCAATTAAAACGGCCAACGTTATAACTATGGCCAGATGGGTCCGTTTATTAAAAACATACTAATGTTGATAACAAAATTCGGTTACCGGCTTTGGTCTATAAAATAGCTGACTACTTGATCTATGCCTCCTAATATTTTGAAATACTAGTTAGTAGAGTAAAATACTTAAATACATTCATTAAGGTAAAGTTGGAGCTTTATATAGCAGTAAGCATACATTGACTGCAATAAAATCAGCTAATTTTATTAACAAACACTGAATTATTTAATCAGTTACAAATTTTTCAGTTATTGTAAAATATCTAGTTCAGATTACTTTGAACCTCATTGAATTTAAATATAAACCATCAAATTCGTCTGAAAGCTCAGTTTTATTAGCTCATCCCCTGGTCATAAACACAAGGATATATAAATAACTTTGGTTGCATATGCGTGCCTTTAATCGCAACCGTTGGAAAAACTAGCAACTACATACCCCAGTTGGTTTTCTGAGATGTTTTCTTCTATTGCACTGAATTGTTTTATTATTAATTACAGATCATATGATGTAAATTTCGAAAACAATAAGTTTTGTGCCAGATATTTGTCAAAATATGTTAGACAATTTTTAAGTTGGAAGATTGTTTGGTGCATTTTGCTTGGTGTAAATATCAGTTGCTGATTCCTTGGTAATGTTGTAAAGTGCCCCTTGCTGCGAACTAGAGGAAAATGTGGATAACTCCATGTTTGAATTGAACAACAAGAGGGCAAATCGAACTTTTACCAAAATATTGTTTTTATTTAAATAATACACTAATTTATCTATCTATCATATGATGAGTAGACAGTTAACGTACTGAGTTGAGTGCCACGAAATTTTATATAATTATTTGATATAAAATATATATATTTAATGCTACATATAATTATCATTTTTATTTGTTAAAGTCCCACGTGACTGTATTTTAGCCTCCGCGTTGCTCACCAGGCCGAAGGAAGCGACAACTGAGTAGAAAGTTTGCACCGTCAAACCTTCCATCGTTCGAGGTCAAGACACGGTGGCTAACAGTGTTGGATAACGAAATTGTGGATCCCGAACAGGAAATACACTTTTGTTCGTCGTATCTTGGAAGTCTTAATCCTTAGTATAGAAGCATGCAATCATTAGTTTAAACATTTGTAAATAATATATAGTACAGCTCCACTGACTAATAGGATCATTAGTTCCACTTTAGTGCTAAAAACTGTAATTATAGTAGCTATACAGATCTTGCCGGTATTATTTATACTGGTGATTCGTAAATGTTAATAAATGTTATTTTGAATTTAAGTAAATCATGATCTAAAGTGGAATTATTGATGCCAGAAATACGATTCTTAGAAAATCTCAATGATTATTGTTAGAGTGGTATTCGAGTCTTGCTTTAACCATATTGTACTCGCACCATTATATACCCTCATTTATACGCAATTTCGTTTACTGAATTTTTAAAAAATATTATTATTTAGATATATACACATTTTTGAGTTAAAATAATAATCAAATACCAGAAGATTTTAATTTGACATTTACAAACAATGTTTTATATCACGCATACAACTAGGTCGCTGACTCTTAAAAGTAAAGTCTATCTCAAGCTCAAATACCTCTCTGAAGTATTCAGTTGTGTTATATTGAATTTTTGTTCTGCAAGGTTTTATTGCTCAAATGCTGTGGTATCCGTTTATTGTTGAAGTTTATATTTTCAACTATCTTAAATTTTATTAACGCGAACAATATGTTAACCCTTTCATGCAACAAATAATAAAGTGAACTGCGCGCTTGACAAACTCAAGCTTGAGCCAGTAAGCGACCTTGAGTTGTGCAATTGAAAACAGCGTATGCAATCCACTGAGCTATCTGGGAGCTGCTGTCTCGGCTTGTTAAGAAGCCTCGCAAAGTGAGCGAATAACAACGCACATGCAAGCATACACCACTCGAGACAAAGTCAGCTAACACAACACTGCATAATGAGCGTTCGGTTCATTTGGCAGCAATGGGCATGAAAAGGTTCAATTTTCCTATTACACGTATTAGGCTTAGAAACTTTACAAGGAATTATACTGCTAAGTTCAAGCTCAAGAGAATTTCTTGACTTTCTAGCTTAATAATATATTAGCTGTTCCGATGTTTGTAAAATAGCTTGTCGCGAATCTTTATCAACCTTGCAGCAATAGACCCTGATCTACCTGAAAAATTAATACCATGTTTGTACAGAGATATACTACATAATATTTATTGGGTTCGGAAATTTATTTACACCCGTCTGCAATTATCATAGTGTGGAAGGTACCAATTAAGCATTGTCGCCACGGTTATCCACGCACCTTTGAAAGATCACTGGCTGTTTAGGGAATTATAGTGATCCAACTGCCCAAAGCATTAGTGCAAAGAAACTACTGTCTTATTCAGTTTGGTTTACCTTAAAGATAAGCTCGACAAACTTGGCTCTGAATGAATGCCATAGCATATTGTTGTTATTGCTGTGAAATGGAACCTGGAGATTGCATACCATTTGACTATTTTTATTTACTTAGCTTTCTCGAATACACAAAAATGGTGTGAATTTTGTTTTATTTTGCATTTTTTAATTTATTACATGTTGTGGATGTTGGAAATCCATGGACTCTTCGGATCCTAAAACCAGGTTCCATCAGCAAATTTATGACGACACTCTAATTTGAGTGCTAACATAAAGTTTGTTTTTGTATTTAACACATATCCTATATATATCCTGTGAGCAGATAGTTCCTATTTCGGTTAAAACTAAAACTACGACTTATGCGGCGTTCACGTTATAATGTCCCCGCCGTTTGGAACTTTTGACCCCCTGTAGTCGCGACCCTACCGTATAGACAGTCAGGGTGACACCCATACTGTAAATCAAATGCCGAGGGTGTACGACACACCCTTAGCTACTAAATTTTTTCTAGACAGTGTCGTACACACCCTTAGCTACCAATTTGGCGCGAATTAACTATAACGGACACCGTCTGTAGCGAATGCGGTTTATTAATCAACTGTCCTGTGGAGTTTTTCCTAAATTCTCGATATTTGTATCTAGCCCATGTGAACATTGCTCAAATAATTCCAAACAGTGTCAATAAAACTGCCAGGAGACACGGTGTGCCTGACACTGTCGGCAAGTGGTAATACGCGTAACTAGCTGCCGTTGAAAAAATTTATTAAAAACATGGGGGTGTCCAAGACACCCTGTTGTCAACAGTGTGTCTGACACTGTGTGGGGTACATAGGTTCCAAACGTTGGGGACATTATAACGTGAACGCCGCATTATATATGTGATGTGAGATTATTAGCTTTAATTATTTGACATTCTTAATCTTAATAGGCATTTTTATGGTTTCAGAGAACTCTATACTGTTTCATCAAAGAAAGCGTATGTGTAGCCTTATTATACTATTATTGCTTTAACTATGCTTTATTCAGCGCTCAATTTAGGTCTGCTCATAGGATACATATACTAATACTTAATTGTAGTTACTCAGTTTGTTCGTTTGTTTTTTGTCACTGGCGAATACATTGTCATTTGGTGCCTTCACAACTGTATCACTGGCATTTATTTTATAACTAATGCACTCCATGATATTACCTTCTTAAACTGTGCAAAGTTGGCTTAATGTATACTACATCGATTCTTGTTAATTGTGGATTTCAATCAGATATCCAAAAAAGTATATATAGTCTCGAATGTACGTTATGGATTCTTAAGGTAGGGCCAACCAATATTTGAAAACAAATATACATGTCTTTAGTGGAGTTTAGGTAATTTGTTTCTTTTAGCTGTGACAATGCGATGCGATTGTGTTATTCGTAAGTCATGCCTTAATAATGCATTAAGATTATAAAAAAATAAACGGTTTTTTAATAGTATATCAGTTTCATTGATTGGTCCCAAGTAGTGCTTATTGTTTGACCCATTCTTCCTTGATTATTCCACAGTTCCAGGCTTAATTTAGTTAAATTTAAAGCGTTTTATATATGAATGGATGTCTAAGTTGATTTCAAGTAAATATGACAAAAATCACAGGAAAGTGAAGAATTTATAGCATGCACTAAGTCAGCGTGAGCAGTATTCGGTATTTGTAAATAAAGTCATGCATTACGCAACTGTTGTACCATAAATGTATCTTGTTTGTGATTTCTGAAACTTGTTGCAATATGCGTTTACGTATGGTGAGCGTACTGTACTATTATGAAAAGTGAGCGTTTTGTTGTTATTTATGAAGGTTTGATCCTGCTCTCATATTAATATTATAGCTATTTTAGTATGAGATTATTCTCGTATGGCGGTGACCAATAATAATACTTAGCTGGAATGTATCAAAATTGTGACAGAATTCCCGTCTTATTATATTAGAACTAGTTTGTTACTAAGTGTTGCCAAATCTCATACTAAAATACCAACATCCAATATGTCTTCCGTTACAATTCAAATATTCGTTCTGTTTATCGACGTGAAGCTCTAATGATATTTTTATTATTTTTTTCAAATTCAAAAAATCAAATTTCGTGCAAAACTTACTAAGTCTATATTTGATTTTAACGGAAGACATAATGGGTTAAAGTGACGGGTGTTTATAATCTTAATTATTAAAGCTCCGCAACTGATTTATACGATAAATATTATAAATAACACATTCTATTTGATCTTTCCCAGTTGTTTTTATATCTGATGCGGAGCCAAGCTTTTCACTTATATACGTATCTAGGTAAATGCAGTGCATTAACATGGCATAATGTGTCGAAATAGTTTTGTACGGTAAAAAAGTTACTTTGATTGTAGACTGTTTTGTTTACGATATTAAAAAGTACAATGTTCAATGAGTTAGCAAAAATTTGTTGCAGACCTTTACGTGAACCAGTAGCGTTTGTTTCAAGTAAAATTTGTTTCGTACACATTTCTTCTCTCGAACGACCGTAGATTTTTAACTCTAATACAAAGAAATGAGACTGTGTGTAGCTTATGCTTACACATTTTGACAAAATTGATAGATGGTATTAAATTATTTAATTCTAACGTTGGTAAAACAGGAAAGAAACATGATACAAATCATAAAACTGATTTTAAGAAATTATACTTCATTAATTAACCTTCTATAATCACTGGCCAATATAGTAAGCGCCGTATTTTAACTATAAAATGTTTTTACACAATTATACGCCGTGTTAAGGCATTATTTGTATTGCCATCTTCTGCGAATCTCTATCCACCTATACATAGTGACATTTATTTCAATTTCATAAGTAATTGCCATTTTAGATTTTGTGTTATATATAGCCGTTTTAAAAGAAAAGTATTTCGGTATTTTTTGCAAAAAACTTAGGTAACAGCGGAAAGTTATATAAGGAAGAATCCTTAGGTAGACAGACAGTAGACAGACACAGGTGAGTGAACAGGAGCTTGCCGCAAATTCGATATTTGACACCAAAATTTAATTTGTATTCTGAAAGTTAAGCTGCTTCGCTGTAGGTGTAAACGGGTATAAATATTAGTTCAAAACTATTACATGTTAGCTTAAAAATAATATAATTTGCAGCTGCTTAGCGCAGGAATCATGTAGTTGATTTTAGTCTAATCTTTCAGCGAGAAGAATTCTCATCCGTTTCTTAATTTAATTCTAATTATGTTTTTAGTTTAAGTTTTATTTTATTAAGTTATCCTGTTTTTGTAATAATTAATGAAAATTACAAAATTAGAAAAATCTACAGTGGCAATACTTCTAATTATATCATTATAATTCTTATCCTATATACACTGTATCATTTTTAACCACACAGGCTCATAAGGGAGAAGGGAATAGCCACTGAAGATCGTACCACCCCTTGAGGCGCGGTTGATCCCCTGTCGGGTATAGGACTCAGGTCTCGTCCTCTCGCCAAAGGCGCGCGGAAAATTTTGGCAAAAATTGTGCGGAAAAATGAGAATAAATTGAGCTGAATTAACAAAAATTGGTAGAAAATTAGCAAAAAATGAGAAATTTTGGCAAAGGTCGAGGAATAATTGACAAAATTTCTAAACAATATTAATAGTCCGAATAACTTCGAAAGTAGTTTACTCCCCAGGAGGACCTTCCTTCCCTTCCCCACAGTCCCCACCCCACCGACCGTCTCACCCGCCTGGGTGCGTTCCTCTCCCCTGCTCCGAAGCGCCCATTATGCTCGTGGAATTTCGGACTCATGTATGATTTACAACGTTTCCTACTAACCAAATCTTTTTTACGTTTCACCTACAACTGTTATTCTTTAATAATTAGGGTGCTTCAAAGTTTTTGCTATTTCTATCAGATTCTTTATTTAAAAGCGCACACAAATACGGCTTTGATTAAAACTAAGGATAATGCCTATAAAATATATTGAGGACAACTTATTCTGATTTAAACTTTGCTTGTAGAGCTTGTGATATCGAAAGGCACTACACCCTGATTGCATCTTTCTAAATCACAAATTTCGATTTAAATGATTACTGTTGTAGCTATGTAACAATCCTTTGTTTTTTAATTAAATAAATATAGTAACCATGAAGAACGTAACCGAATTATAGCCCAATGCTGGAAGCACAGTGTGAGCTCAAGTTCCGTTCTCCGTGTATAGGTAGGCCTTAGACTAAACCTAATCATTATTTGAGTATTATATTATCAGCTGGACCATTTTCCAATAGTATAACACTCTACTAAGTGTCAATTGTTTCCAGAGAGTAATAAGGTGCTTTTATTGTTTGAAAATAGTTTTTCAAAACATTGTAATTAACATTAATGAAGTTTTGGTGAAATTGTAAGCATTTTACATATTAATTTTGATGAACTTTTCATCCACAAGGTGATCTGAATTTGAAAGAGTTTGCGTATGATTGTTAATTATTGCTTTTCAGTCAATTCTAAACCATGTTTATTCTGTTGTTTCATACGAAATTCTACCACTCTCTAGTTAGCAATCTAGGCTTACCTAATACGTGAAAGAGCCTTTTTTCTATTTAGATATGTACTGTAAAATATCATTTATTCTTTCAAACTTTCTATACTTTGGTAATTAATATCATTTTTCACATTGTTATTTTGCCTATCATATATATGTAAGGGCGAAAATATTATTGGCTAGTACCGCAACAATAATACAACAGCACGATCCTTACTCTAATCGAGTCAAAATAATTTTTAAAAAACACGCTATATGATCAACAGATATATTTGACATTTAATTTTATTAAAAATACTACCGTAAAAATTCATCTAATTTTAGGAGCCTCGAACAGACGTTTCATAATGGAATATTTCATTTTTCAATAAATTTTGGGCCAAAGAATCCACAAACCTTCTTTTTTGCTAGTTTCCTAAGGGTTTTCATGCGCTGTTGCTCAAAAATATACAGAGAACAATATCGCATTTATATTTTGCGGAAGTTGCTGGTCGCCCCAAAAATGATTTCGCTGTTATATAAAAATGCATTTATCCGCGTGCTGCGTGCAACCCTCTTAGCGAGGTAAAGTTTGTATTTGAAACCAAATATAATTTGT
>JASANE010005678.1:0-11488 GCA_030248225.1 Trileptium ribeirensis | reverse complement strand
TGTACTTAACTTCGTTGCGTATACTCCCAGGGCAAAATTAGACAAGAAAAAGCTTAACAAAACTCTATGTCCCTAAACTGGTACCGGTGCCAAGACACAGTATTTTCAGACACTTAACCGCCATAGCAGAGACGTCGCAAGAATCGAAGGGAATGATGAGGGAAGAATAGGGTGACCCCTTCTAGTTTTTTGGGCTCCCTTCTACTTTCCAAGAAGCTTAAACACCCTTGCACCGTTGTTTATGACGTGTCGACAGTAGCGAGAAACACACGTGTGTCCGGAAATCAAAATTTAGTCTAACGGGTGACGCATTATGGATTAATGGATAACCTACTGAGAGATTAGACTTTAATTTGACCTAGAGAGATTGACAAATGAAAAATATCTGGCAATTTTTATAATAATTAGTTAACATTTGGAATTTGGGTTTTCCAGATTCCGTTACAATATACGGATAGGATTTATGGGCAAAAATCCTGTTTTAGAGACAGAGAGGACCTCCTTGCGTTTGAGACTAATCCGCCATGCCAGATTTTGAAATTGAACATGTTTTGTGTTTCCAGTGGGAAAAGTACGTTTACCAAATACCATATACAGGTATACTACGGACAATTCCTATATAATATACTTGGTTTACGTCAGTTCACTTAGAGATACTAAATATATCACGAAACTGGGATTAATTCTCCAGCCCCGTCTTAAACTTAACGCTTAAACTTGGGTTTCCCAGGCCAGTTCGCAGAGACGTAGCCACGATTTCGAAAAGGGGATCCGGCCCGACTGACGCCGGCAAAAGGAGGCTTCAAACTGGGGCCCAACAAAATTTCTTATTTCATACATTCACAGTTACCTCGTACTGATCTAGAACTACTTCATCGATTGACAATTTTACCAAAATTCATTTATGTATTTTGCAGGCGTTGAAATTGAGCTGATTTTGGATATAAGTTTTTTATTATTGTTTTGTCTAGGACATAATGAAAAACATTTCCGACCGAAAATGATAGTGCAAACATCTTTGGCTGGCTGCTGTTCGTAAACCTCATAAACTGTTGTTGATCTGCGGCTCAGTATGGAAGCGAGTAAGTAGGAGACACGAAGACATAATCACAGTTCGGAAACTAAAAATAAGCAAATAACTGAGAGCACCGTTTAACACTCTACTAATTGTATAAAACAATCATAAAACTACTATATAACGTAAAAATATCGTGTTTACAAAATATATATAATAAACCAGGTAGACATTAAAAAGAAATTACGATTTTCAGATTTGGTATATACCTGTGTTAGAGCTGAGAAAGAGCCAAATTTTTAAGCTCCGATTTGAATGTTCACGGTTCGTATCCGGCTCGGCACTCACCGCCTGTTCTTAGGCTCAGGCTAGGCTTGGCTCTTCATAAACCATGTTAGGCTTGGTCGGCTCGCCTCTTCCAATGGAAATCCAGGTTCGGCTAGGTTCTTAGCCTTCTAATAATCAGTTTGCATTTTAAGAGATAACATAATATACAAACAACCTACATATTGTTGCTTTTAGAGCTTTCAAGAGCCGAACGGAGGTTGTCTCGGCTGTTCTTGCCAATGGCAGACTATTGTACTGGACATCAGCACTTAAAATTATGTTTGTTGTTTTAGAAAAAAGCTTTTAAGAGCCGACCACGGCTTTTCCGGATACACTAAGCTCGTCTCGGCTTGGCTGTCGAAGACATATCTTAGACTCTAACTCTGCTCTTCGGACACCTTTGTCAGGGACATATCAGCTCAATTCCAGAATCAAGCGAAGCCTAGAGCCTAAAATCCTCCCCACCTCTACTACATGGCATGTTCTAGAGGTTTTAGGGGTGGGCTAGAGGCAAACAATTTTCGAACAGGCTATAAAATAACCGCGGAGAATCTATGCAAGGAAGAATCAGATCCTGCAAATACTGCTGCCTTCGGATAAATGCCCAGAATCCTTAAAACGGTTTCAAAGCTTTTTAAGTCTTGTCTGTATTGGGAGGAAGAGCAATTTGGAATACTGCTGCCTTCGGATAAATGCCCAGAATCCTTAAAACGGTTTCAAAGCTTTTTAAGTCTTGTCTGTATTGGGAGGAAGAGCAATTTGGAATACTGCTGCCTTCGGATAAATGCCCAGAATCCTTAAAACGGTTTCAAAGCTTTTTAAGTCTTGTCTGTATTGGGAGGAAGAGCAATTTGGAATACTGCTGCCTTCGGATAAATGCCCAGAATCCTTAAAACGGTTTCAAAGCTTTTTAAGTCTTGTCTGTATTGGGAGGAGCAGCAATTTGGACTACAAGGGAAACCGCTATTTAGAGTGAAGCGCTATGACTATTTGAAGTGCTGAGGCAACCATTTTTATGTCAGGAAGGAAAAAGCCGAGCTATCTAAATCCAGTATAACATTCTCAGGAACGATAAAATAGATTTTTGCCTTGCAATTTACGTTGAATTACTGGACGAGAGTTGCAAATTAGCACCAATTTGTGGCTGTGCGCATTAAATAAGTGCACGATTGCCTTGGGCAAGTTAGTTGGAGCGGGGAGCAAGTCCAATGAATGTGAGTTCGGTTGATCCCCACTCTCAAAGGCTCTGGCTTAGCTATAATAATACACAGTATTGTAAAAACAAAGAAAACATTGTCACACACTGACGAATGTGCTGCTACAATTTGGTGTAACTCAATGCTTCGCCAATGACTGGTGGTATTTGCATATGATGATGATTATGAGGGTGATATTGGTCAAACGTGTTCGTTGCAGCAGACCCGGTAGGACTGTCCCGGTGTATTCGATGGTTCATCTTGATTTTCGACGTCGGAATTAGAAGCGTGGTGTTGGTGGTACTCCTCGGCTTTGTCAAACTTGTTTCATCGACGATTTGAGAAGATTGCTGCAATTGTTGAGCAGCCACTGTTTCAGATGATGATTCCTTTGGCAATGGACTACAACTATAGTTGGTACCGGTTAAAATCGTGGTCGTGGTGGTGATATTATTGTGACCCGTTGAAGGTGGCATCATTTGGCCAGGTCCCGTCGCTGAACAATTTCGACCATTCGATTGCCCGGATTTTGATTGTTGTTGCTTCGACGTGGAAGATGATTTCCGGCCATTGCCAGTGCCGGCTGCAAATTTTCCTTCCTTTATACGCTTCTTTTGCTTCATTCGCCGATTTTGGAACCAAATTTTGACCTAAAATAAAATAAATAGTCGAAACTTTTATCGGAACTCAATTGACAATTAATGCCCGAATATTACAATTTGATATATTCTTAATTTATATAAGAAATAAGTTACAATTGACCATGAAATTTAGACTAAAGCTCACAAAAAGACAAAAAATTTGCAATCATAATAGCTGCAATACTAAACACAGCCGCGCTTTGTATATGCAGCTAAATATGACACGCAAAAACCAATAATTTTGTGTCAAAATGGCATAGGCTTTGCCGTTGTTAATGTAGCGCTGACCGATTTTAGACGGTATTTGGATTAAATTCTAACAGTGGCTACCATAAGATCGATATTTTCATAACGTGACAGCTTTTCGTGGGGGGTTCACGGTTTTTACGGTAGACGAACCCGATTTTCGAAATGTAGTCCATTTTCATTGGTTTGGTTATATATTGCGTACAAGTCACAAAGAATCGTCTATACAGGTTTTCCGGTAGGCTGAATGCGATGGTTTGGTTATCTAGAGACCAGCACAAATACTTGATGCATTGTCAGTAGCTTTCAGCGAGTTAGGGTAGACGAAGTTTTTAGGGTTTTCAATGGGTTTAGAGTTCAAGAAGCTTTACGGTTGTATATTCATCAAGCACAGCCGATTAGAGGTGATTAAACAAAGCCATAACTTAAAAATGAAACCACCCTCGCTTGCAAGTTACAAGTTATAATTCATATATAGGTACGAAGCAAGGTGTGAAAAGCTTCCGGACCGGACGGAATAGAACTAATTATTACATAGCTATCTACTTAGTTCCTTTTTTAAATTAATAGCAGCTGGAAGTCAGTTGTGAATCGGTAGTTGAAAAATTCTGCACACCGTTTCACTTGGCTGTATATCTTGTGGACGTTAATAGGAAATTCTTTATATGATAGCAACGGTATCAGAATGTAATATTAAAATTTCATTTTTTGTTTTAATTTTAAAATATCAACTAACTCCCAATTTTCACGGTGGTTGGGGATACGCCAATCGATGGCACCTCTCCCACTGAAACAAATTAAATAATGGTATTTTCAAAAGAATTACCAAGTTTTTGTTCTTTACTAAAAGTAAAACAATTTATATCTTTTTGGTAGTTCTCACTAAACCGCACTGTCTTGCTTTTGTAATTTCAAAAACGCATAGGATTAGGCAAGTTATGGGCATCTACAGCCCTCAAGATTCAACTGACTCTGAGTGTTCCTCTAATCAAATTTCATACTAAAATAAAAGATGCTGCTTTGTGTGAACAATTTCATCTACAAACATCAATATTTTTTTCGAAAAATTTTCCAGGGCTAAGATGTAGTGTCAGCCATTGCACCGATAATTTGCGACCATCACTTGGAACTGTATAGACCCTAAAGCTTGGATCTTGTTGATTTACACGGCGGGGGATATGCTGAGCAATAGTCATTCTTTCTAAACTTTAAAAGGGGTTCACTACATTGAAACTGCCGTGAGTACATTTTGTTTTCGGCGCAATTTATCACATAAAAAATTTCTGACATTTTTCAAAAAAACTTTGTATGGCGTTTGGTTTTTAAAAACTTTGAACGTTTTTGTCCAAAAAATATAGATTGACTTTGCTTCTTCTAATAAATCATTTTCAATCTATTTCATAGCAAATTTTTGCAATATTTTAAAAATTAGTTAGTTTTAGCAGAATATCGAAAATTTTGAGCGTAAAACTACCAATCTCGGATTACCCTAGACTTTGGTAGTAGGTATATATTACATAATTTATTAAGTGTTTAATGAAGGCATTTAGAATTAACTTACCCACGCATCAGCGTTAGTCCCGAGCGGAATAAGCGGTTATTCACAATATAAGAAGCCCAATATCCGTCTAGTTCCCCCTCCCTCCGATTTGTGTCAAGGAACCCCCAAATGTTTGAGCTACAGTTCGACACTGACAATCTGAAAAGTGACACTGACATCAGAGGTCGATATTTTACTGGTCAGTGACATTCCTCAGCATATGCACTATTAGCCTAAAGGCATTTTCATTGTATCCCCGGCAATGGGGGACAGTTCATCTGTCCTCCAGGGTTTGTTGGGGGGTCGATGTGCCTGATGATTTTGTACTTCTGTGAAACGCAGGATGGACCTAAACTGCCACGCCCCTCTTACGGAATTTATAGATGGACAGTATAAAACGCATCACGGCATACTTTTAGGCATAGTTGTTAAAGCAGGGTTCAGGAGGCTATCCCGACCCCGAGTCCTTGGCCTACCCTCCTGGTGGGGCCACCCTACACCTATAACGCTCCAACCCTCCGCTCCGCGCGCATAAGGCGTTCGGAAAATTTTTGCGACACTAGGGGAAATTGGCAAAAACTGGGGTGGAGTTGGGGAAAATAAGGAGCGACTGGGGCAGGGTGCCGTCAACCTTTTGTCAACACCTTTACCCTGGGGGTTTCTACACCCTGAGGGAACCACCCCGCCGACTCCTTGAGACCTCGGAGCGTCGGCATCTGCTTCTACGCTGCACCTGCTTCACCCTTTCATTGCATATTGACACATTTGTGGCAGCGTACATTGCGTGGCGAGTTAACCACCGAGCTTGTTGCTCGGCGTGCGTTTGTACGTAATTTGTTGTTTGTTCGCGTTGTGAAATTGCTTAAGAAAACGAGCAACAGCTCCCATGTTGCGTAGCGGCTATCGAACAAGACTTGCACCCAAGCGGAATAGGTTCAATCTTCGGTTGGAGCAAAAGTCTATTCAAGATTGTACAAGCTACATTTCGGTTTGAGAAGGAAAGGATGAACCAAAATTTAGACTACTGCTCGATTAATCGAAGACTACTGTAGGATTAACCCTTTCGTTCGTACATGGACACATTTGTCAGTGAACATTGTTGAGATTATCGTTCGACGTGCAGTTATACGTGCGTTGTTGTTTGTTCGCGTTGTCATGTGCCGTAAGGAACCGAGCAACAACTCCTATATAGTGTAACGGCTATCATACAAGACTTGCACCCGAGCGATCTAGGTTCAATCCGCGAAAGAAGCAAAAGATTGTACAAGCTTACAGTTTAGTTCATAAACGAAAGGATTAATAGAAATTTAGACTACTGCTTTGTTAAGCTGATGAGTGTAATATTCATCAACTAGGTATTATCTACTCTTGGATCTATAATGTCTAATTAAGCTTCCAGCGTAAAAAACAATTACTTCGAAGAAGCAACATAAAGCCATTCCAGTTTAAACTATCTCAAATTAACCTAATACCAGGTGATAATCAGTGACATTAATTCCGACTCGTAATACAGACATCAAACTAAAATGATGACCCACGTCGTTAAACAACTTAGAGCGAAAGATATTATACAATCCAATAATGTTTGGGAATGTTCACAAGTTGGCTTGGCAATTGCATTAGAAAATTTACTAACAAAAACGCTTCGGTCGTGAAAACTACCAAAAAAATGGGACTATGAACAGAAAGACCTAAAAAAAGGCAAGAGCGAAAAGGAAAAGATTTTGAGAACCCACTAGCTATTTCTGATAAGAACCGACATTTGTATGGAAGCGTCCCAAATATGCTTTAAATGATACTACCAAATCCTCGTTTATACTATTAGGGTGTCATATATTTAACTTGATTATAGCCAAAACTGCTCAACCAGAGAACTATATATTTTATGCAAAATATTATTATAATAAGTTTTTATCTGTTAAGGCTGTTGGTAACAAAATGATGTGATTTAGCTGAATTTAGTGCCCACGGCTAGTTGCGTATATCCATATATAAATACGATACAGAAGCGCATCAGTTGCCAAATCCCAATTACGGTCAAAATTCAGTTTCAATCATCATATTTGAAAAGATATAAAAAAGGCTAAAGTAAAAATGGTAGAAGCGGTGAAAAGTTTGGTTTTAGCCCGGCCCGGCGTTCGATTACATAAACTTCAAAACAACAGGTATCCCATGTATCCGACGGGATGACCTCGATTTTGAACGGGCCGTGCGGAGCCGGTCTGTTCGAAAATCTGTCCGCCCATTCTCGGAATCACAACTGGCCTTACCTGTGTCTCGTTGAGTCCTAACTGAGTTGCAATTTCAATCCGTCGCGCTCGTGTCAAATAGCGATTGGTGTGAAATTCCTTCTCAAGCTCTGTCAGTTGTTTGGTCGTAAAATTGGTACGATTTTGATTCGGATCCAGGAGATCCGGGCTAATACCCGGTGGAATAATACAACCAACCCCGCCGCCTGGGCCTGCTGCTGCGGAAAGGCCGGCCGCAGCTAGGCCGTGTAGTGCCAGCGTTGCCGGGCTCATGAGAGCGCTACCGTCGCCGGCAACTACACAGTTGGGCGCCGTTGCTAGGCTACCAGTCGACGTTGGTCGGAGATGAGGAGGATGGAGGAAGCTGAACGCGAATCCTGGCGCCGGAGGACCGCCGTGGAGTTGAGCGGTTGAAAGTGAACACGATGGACCCAGCGGAGGCGTGCCTAGCACCGACGGTGGTTGCGATTGTTGTGATATTAGAGTGACCGCAGGGCTTGTTGTTCCCGACGGCAGAGGCAGTTGATTGTCGTACTTTGGTCGGCCAACTGAAAAAATGATATCTACGACAAAAATAAATTCAGTTTAAGAGTTCATTAAATGTTATAATAATATAATTATAAAAATAATTGTTTGCCTTTCAAACGAATGCAGGAAGAGGGGGCCGTCAGCCTTCCCCTCCCAGTTTTCCCACGAACATAGGTCGCTGTGAACCGGATCTTCCAAATTTTTTCGTCCCCATGCACCAGTTTTGTGTAACTATATTTTCACTATTACATATATTACATTATATATCAAGCGAGAGCCTAATGTAAATCTTAATGCGGATAATTCCCAATCCTTTTTCAATAAATAATTTGTTTTATGAAGTTTAGCTAGATGCTGCGCTGAGACCGTTGGGTTAGCTATGTCACTTAATTTATAAAAGTTTGCGATGTGCCTCTAGGTAAGACTTGAAAATTGATTGCATTGCTACGTGCACTGAGCGACAAACGCTGAAATTGTTGAACAATCTATTACCAGTTTTTCATGAACAATAATTAATCTAGAAACACACAGTAGCCGCATTAAATTTTCTGGCATATAAATCGATTCAATGAAAAGCTTAAACATAAAATACATGTGGAATTTGATTTAAAATATAGGGTTTAAAGATTAGAACCCCACCTAAGTCAACAACTGCTTGCGTACAGTTTAACTGAGACAACAATTTCTAAGTAATATTCGATGCAAAAGCAAAATTATGTTAAATTTCCCAAAAAAACACGCTTTTTCCTGTCGGAGACGTTGTTGCTTATTTATTTTGCAAACTTTCTATCTCATGGTGTATGTGTTGTTCTAACCAAATAGTGCCAACCAATCCCAAGTTACAAATAACAACAGCTGAACCGCCAAGGTGTTGGTGCTAAATATGGGGTTTTGACAACGTTATGGTCTCATGATGGGTTTATTGGGTTTGTACTATAACTACACATAACATGGTTTTATGCCACGCATCTTGGATAAATTTTAACGCCTTATGTTTGCCCCTTACTAGATTATAGACGATAAAATCTTAATCCGAACTGATTTTGACCCAAAAATACGGCTTGTTCAACCCTGCTTGCGAAAAAAAAGAGATACCTGCAAATAATTTTCCATGTATTTAAATTCTATGATCGCACTAAAAGGTAAAAAATTTAGAAAATTCCACTAATCTGCTCTCGAGTTATGCGTGTTGCAATAAACACGGGGTTTTATTGCAGTGTATTGCAGCTAGGGAACAGGATAATCTATCTTAAAATAAATTTATTCAGTGACATGAAAAACTACATTGTTGCGTAGTAGCTGTTATCTGCGAGTAACTGCCTGTCGTCGGTGACCATTTTAAGACATGCACTGCTATGCTATAATCCACACGTTACTTGTCGCTAAGCTCAAAAAGGGATCTTAGATTTATTGTTGAGTTAATGTCTTCATACACCAAACGGTTATATCTCACAGAGGGTTTTTAGTAAGCGCGGGCGTAACGTTTGTTTTAACTTCATAAACCACATTAGTAATAAACAGCACTGCGTTGAAAAGAACTGCATGTCGGCACAGAATACATATACAAATTTTCAATATTTTTCATGATCTTTAAGTGTACATAGCTTTTTCTAAGGAAATCATAGATGAGCACCGGCTCGGTTTTTGAAAACAACGCCATATTTATTATAAAAGTTCGGCACCACCCTAGCAGAGCAGTATACTGCGTCTAGATATTTTGTTAAAATTGGTGGATTTTACATTATTAATTCGTATCAGTTTGACGATAGGGCCAAAATAGTACAGGCGTTGTCGATATAACGAAAATGTAGAATCTGATTTTAATATTGAATTTTTGAAATCAATCTATCTGTAGTAGGAAAAACGACTTCTCAGATGCGTCCAACACAATGATAGTTACATAAGATCTTAATTAGAAATTACAGTTTTCCTCTACCTCTCCAAACTGGTTTTTGTAGACTATACACACAGTGCAAAAATGGGGGTTTCAATTCTTGCGGTTCCTTTCAACATTTCACTTGTCCGGCCCAATAGTCCAGCTTTTATAGTCCCAGCAATCTATTGTCAATTGTTTGTCCACATGCTTTTCACATACCGAAGTATAATGATAGCTTTGAATGTATACTGGCTAGGAGTGTTTTTAGAGTTTTTAGCTTTTAAGTTGCTTAGCAATTGCCAATGCAAATTCCTAATTTTCAACTAAAATTTACACTGTCAATCTCAAATAGCGTTGCGTCTACATTGCCAAGTGCAGTAGTAAAAGGCACAACTAGGGAACCATATATGTATTGGTTTGTTTCAAGATAGAATGAGCTATCGTATTATCTTTTGTGTGGAGTTATGAGTTTGTCCCCAAAATCTCAGTAGCTATTATTTTATGTTTCACACACTGTGTCCCAAATGTGGCTGGATATATTGTACCAATAGTGCGATTAGACTTGTGAAACATGCGCCCTTATTAACATTTAATCATTTTGTCAAAACAACGTTTTAAAATGCTACTTAACTAGGCTAGGAACTAACTATTAATTAACTTCAATCTATACTGTTTTACCAAGAGATTATTAGCCTTAGATAAGACTACGTTTTGGTGAAACTGACCAATACACACTAAGGTTTACTAATTCTCTTTCATATTTATTCGAGTCGGTGCTTCAGAGTCCAGCGAACTTTTGAAAAATTAAGCAACTGTATTATAATAGCACTATAAGCTAACTGATATATATGAAATGCATGAAGGATAAATATTTATATTGTCCAAAAAACATTGTTTCTTATCATATCTATCAGTTAGATTCAAACGCAAAGCCGTGAAGTTTTAAGAGGCCCGGATATGTCGACTATCGGGGACTCTGGCTGCTAGCTTCCACGGACACCCCCCTTTCGTCGATGCCAATTTCATAACGAGTTTTCTTAAATATAAGTGAGTTCCTTCACGAAGAGGAATTATATTTGGTTTATATTTCAAAAACAAACCCGTCAGCATTATTATTAGTTTACCGGCAATTTCCTTTTAACGAAGATTATCCTTCTAAAGCCAAATCAAAACAGAGAATGGAACGTGGGGCTCAGTGGCTTTAACGCTTTTGCTCTGGTGATGTAACATTTGTTGCGGCTTAAAACAGAAAATCTTAGAGTACCCCTCAAACACGACAGCGAGGTTAATCATTGTAATCGGTCATACAATTGGTTGACGTTTTGGCTTAGCTGTCACTGATGTCGTCTTTATAGCTGCCGCATTATTGCCGGGCGGCGTGGGAAAAAGCACAATCTTAGCCTTACTTAATTTGACACGGTGTCTGTTAGCTGAAAGCTGCGAACCTAAATTCCTTTGACGCTCTTACATCATCATCACTATAGGCCGCAAATGGGTGCAATATAAAATGACATAAGGCTGGTTTTCCTTGGAACTTTAAAGTTGCCGCTGTCTTTTACAACGTTTACAACAGAAGCCGAAAACTGCTAAAATTATAATAGCAATTGCGTGTCACGTAAGAGCGTACCTCACTACCGTAATTACATTGCTAGTTGATATTTTCTGCAGCCTAATCTGATCTAGCAAGTAAAATATAAGTAGTTGTTTTCACTTCAATGAATAAAACCCAGTAGATATATCATAGGTACCGTACCCAAAGCCCGTCGTGTACGGCGGTAAATGGTCCCTGATGTCTCCGGGAGGGGCCATAGAGTCAGAGAGTAAGTAAAAAATTTTCCCGGCCTCCATTAGTATTTCCAATAATTTTCCC
>JASANE010005677.1:0-77291 GCA_030248225.1 Trileptium ribeirensis | reverse complement strand
GCAGGCTAGGTGATCTCCTGTAAAGGTTAGTTAGTTCACAATGTAATATCGATGGCCCCACAAAAATTGCGACTTTCCTTATGAACGGACGCCATTTACGCCGCAAGAGCATGTAGGTTATCGTTAGTGGTTTTCATACTAATATTTAGCAGCTTTATTTCCTGAAAGCTTTCAATTAAAAAACCGCGTTTGAGTATAGGTTTTCTTGGCAGCGAACAATTGTTATAATTACGTTACTGACCCAAGTCCCTATTATAAAAACATAGATGGGAAATTGACATGATTAGTTAGAGCGGAAATGAGCTATCATACACACATATTGCGATTCAACATGTCATTTGATAACCGCGCACGAAAGCGCGATATCGGAAAATGAACGCATATATATAAAAAATTACCTTTATACCTCATGAAGACGCTTTTCGCGCTCCCTACACAAACGAAGAATGAGGCAAGGCTAGTATGGACAAATATTTGTATAATTCAGCGCATCAATTTGACAACAGAACAATCATGGTGTACGACCCTAAAGTGGATTAATCCTTAATACCGTAGTAGATATGAAAGCTACTTCTTCCACAGTCAAAAATACATAGATACCATCAGTGAAGCTGAACAAGCTGCATCAGAGTGCAGTAAAGTTTAAAAAAGCGTAGCACAGCTAAAAATTGGTTAAACATGCAATATCACTCTATTTTCCATAGTAAGAAATGACGTGAAACCTAAACGGTTACTCACTAAGTTCAAAAATGTTTTGCGGTTTCCGCGCCTTTTGATTTATTTGATTTACAATAGAATTAACTTGAAAATATAGTAGTTTCAAATGCCTTTATATAGTAGTCTTTATTAAAATGTTGGCCAATATAACTTTGAGGGGCGGAAGTGAAATGCACGCCGTGCCGTTCTCGATATTGTAAGCCTAAGCCTTTAGAATGAGCTAAGGTCTCTATATAATCCATATACTAAGCCTAAGTCTGGGTGGTGCAGCCTCCCGAACCACCGCTCTAAGCTTTTATTATTTCTAACGATACAACGTTCGACCCCTCAAAGTGACATGGGCGGCAAAGTTTGTAAACAGTCAAGCTTCAAAATTATTTAATAATTAATACCCATTGCCAAAATTTCTAACATGAATTAACCAAAATTTCTAACATGAATTAAACCTAATTTCTTACTTTTATTTGTTCCTAATTTCAAGTTTACTTTTTAAGACAAATACAGCTCACATCGCAAAAATTTCGCCATTTTGAACTAATTTTTTCGCTCTATTCAAAACTCAGGCTTGTATAACCATAAGCTGATTCAGTCTTGCGTGATGGCTTTAAATTTTGTTGAAAATATTGGTATTTTCCCTGACTATAACTCAATTAGTTGTTCCTCTTTTACTGTTTCATAACTATTCTATAACGAAAAAAATGAAAATAAATAGTAAGACGCCACTCAGTTAAAAACCAAGTTGGGATAATTAGTGGATGCACGTAAAGGTTATTTCGTATTACCGCTTTCGTACATAAGGTGGCACATTTGTCATAGTGTAAATTGCGTAGGCCACTGTTTGTCATGGGGCGTGCTTTGCATGTGTGTTGTTATTTTGCGAGGATTTATAAAGAACAGAAAAACAGATCCTAAAGAAGCGTAGCTTCTGGCGGACGAGCCAAACGAGTCAAACGACTAGAGACTAGTCAAACGAGTGAGTGTCAATCCGCCGTTGCGGCAGGTTACTCAATATTGTGGGAATGACATGTTACTTTAAATAGCAAATGAATAAATGTTGAAAATATATTTTCAACATACATTCTCAAGGTCCGAGTTCGGGTGTTCTGACGCCATCAGCCTATTTCATTTATATTCTGCGTAAGCAACGAACCATAATATTCTGTATCGCCTGAAAGAAGTTGCCAAAAAAGAAACTCAGGGCTTCAAGCTTCAGTCAGTAGGATTGCGGTATGACATACTTGAGGCTGAGATTTTTTGGTTCAAATATGCCGATCATTGATGCAAGCCCGAAGGGATGGTCAAATTTCTGCTCCACCCATTACGCTTACACGCCCGACTTGCTCGTTCTTTCGTATGGGTTCCACCTCCCGTAAAAAGTTTAAATAAATACCTTTTCATTTGCCATTTTCATTATTCTCAAGTGCCAACAACTAGATGCACTGCTCGCTGCGCCTGTTTATGTCGGGTAACATGAATCGTGTACAACAGCTGCTTAGCAGATTATACATACACATTCATTGCATAATTTAACTTTATTTCAGCTAAAGGAAGCTTTTTATCATGGCTGAGATATTTGAGTTCTACATCAAATTACTATTAGGTACTCATCCCGCTCATGAAAAATATCGTCTCGTCATTTACTCTATAAAGAAGAGCAGAGGAGATGCTTCGTCCAGCACTGCTGGCATGCCAGAGGACCTACTAATATATTAAAATAAAGTTAATTTAAGTATACAAGTTAAATACAGGAAGCCACGTTTGTGGTTCTCGTATTTAGTATGATCCGAATAAGTTATAGTGGGAGTCTCCCCGTATGTCTTGTTTTGTAACGCAATAACATGGTATAGATATCAGAAAAGGGCTGTGCCACGTTCAAGCCAAAATTCTACCCATAGTGATCAATATTATTCAAAAAACACAAAACACATTATTCAATGAATATGTTTCTGACTTTATTCCATGGACAAAAAATTTCAACATGAGGTCATAAGATTGTGCGCCGGCTAAAACTTTTGAGCAGACACATATACTCTGAAATCTGACTGAATTTGTATGCTTTAAAAAGTTGGTGCAAAGTATAAGAGGCCGCTTGCAGTTTCCGCGGTCAGCGTGCCCAACTATTAAACACCCATAACGCTCTATGGTACACTCAGTATCGTTGTTATTCAATATTGCAGATGCCGACATCTTGCATCTGCTTTGCGCTAAGATTTATTACATCTTTGAGATTATATGAACAATTTGAGTATTTTTTAGGTGAGTAATACAAAAAGAACAAATTTTAAGGGACTAATAATGTTTAAAAAGTGGGCTTTTAACAGTCGATCTGCCAACATTAGACTCGATTACGTTTTATGGTCTTTAATCTCTCGAAATGATTAACAAAATCGCTCTTTAAGCCGCCGAATCAGCAACGAGGGCCTTTGCAATTCTCAGCCGAACAGTCAACAAATTAACGGTTCGATAATCGTAACAGCGCAAATTTAAATTTTCTGCTAATGTTCATTAGAATATTTATCCATGACATCTTAATAGCTAATTACATTGCATATGTAAAACAAATTTCATAACTGTCAAAACGACTATATATATATTACGACTGTCCTGTCAGCTATGTGTTTTACATTTGTTTGGAGATGCGGCAGTATGAGACGTTTCAACAGTCCTTGGGTTTTAGCAACAAGAATTACAAAAGTAATACTAAGTGGCTGTTCAGCACGACATACAGCAGAACAAAAGATGGGAACTATCATACGAATTGAAGGCTGTGCCGAGAATTTTTACTGATAGAGCGCACTAAACGGGGAAATCGTAGCTTTATGAATTTAGGCTAAGTCAGTGGACAGTAGACGCTGAAAGTTCAAGTTCAAATCAAAAGCCGAAAGCGCGACACAGATCAACTAAGGCAAAGGTTTACGGAAGTCATCAAGCCGCCATAAAGAGCGTGCAATCGCCCCAGCAAAGAATCCGAAACGATCAAGACAATACCGAGCCTTCCACGTTTGTAGGAAAGAGCTCTGCTGCATTGGCACAAGCAATTGCATCAACTGCGTTAACCGATATAGCCGCGGTCTGCGGTGATGGTAAGCGAATTAGTAATGTTATAAATCTGAGGAATGACGTATTGATGTCGGCTACAATTAGAAATTGAAAGTAGCAATGTCATTCGACACCTGTGGGAATCTTTGTTTGAACTGGTGACAATGTTGTCGCCCAAAGCGGCATAGGTGTCAAGAAGGATGAGCAAATGATTGATTTAAAACTGGAAATATGTTGATATAAAATACACTGTTCGTGTATTTTGCGTACCAATTTTAGAAGATTTCACCGCTGGGGATAACTAGCTGGTTGTGAAACGGAGTTGCAGTCCAAACGCGTCGTATTTTTCACATTTTCACGGATTAATACAGGAAGGATGGAAGCCAGAATCACTCCGACAATGGGACCAAATTTTTTTACCTTTAGCGATTATATATCTGTCCTCGCCCCCACCCCTCCCCGAATCCCTCCCAATGGACGAAAGCTCAAAATTTTGGATAGGAATGTCAAGATGCTTTATCCGTTGATGCTGGCAACGTAATAAAGAAATGTTTAATGCCTGAATCCCTTTTATGTGTGTATAATGGTTATTTTTGTCAAATAAACTGCAACTTACTAAGATTCAATTTCACATTTCTGACATCGGTATTAGAGGTTCAGCGAACGAAAACAGCATCTTTGTGAGCTATGAACGAAATTTTCGTACTGGCACATTTGTCACTTTCACACGTTTGTACATGTTAATCAGATGACATGCTGTATCGGATAGCTATGGGACGATCTGTTTGTATCATGGTACTCCATAAAAAGGCGAGTGGTAAACACATTTTCACATGTAAGAGGTTAGAAAATTTTGATACTAAATCACAAATAGTGATCGCGTAGATAAGGGAACATTGTGATTCGGGCGCGGTCATCGGTTTTACGATTGTAAGCTAAAAATAACCACCCAGGCATATGTAGTTAAAGTGGACTCGTGCTTAAATTATAGGAAAACATATTTCTATCTGTTATGCCCATTGTTTCAGCCTGCTCTGATTTACTATAAACTCTGATTTTTCCCCCTCAGCCCAATCCGGGCCATAATGACTGCAGTACATGGTACCAAAAATTTTCGAAACAATTTTTCAAATGTTAAATTTTATAAGTTTAATTTTATTAGATTATAAGCTCATTGCAAATGCATGCAGATTACCTTCGAACATGAGCACATGGCCCCGCGAGAAATCGCTCAAAATATTTGTCACTCCTCACAGGTGCTACCACCTTTCGCTGATATAGCCTGGTTTGTTCAAGAACATTAAGACAATTTTCTGTACCACATATGCTAACTGAGTTTCGCTACCATGCTAGCAGTCTTCGTATCATAAATCATAACACGTGAGTTTGACGGTGACTATAATATACAAATCCGACTTCAAACACTATACCTGGACTTATTCATATTCATGAAAGTTCGAAACGAACAAGCAAATCAGTAATTTCGAAGTGCATAGGTTGTGTCATATATGCGTTGACTTTTACACATTAGACGATGTGTTACTGATGTTCACATTACATCAGATTCGACCTGTTTCGATCCGATTCGTGATCATATCGTGTTCGATCTCCTCCGATACGATCTGATTCTGCCCCTACCGTATACTATGTCTGTTATGTGTGTATTTTTACATTGTAAATTCGGCTCGGATAAAAATTGTGCATGACCTATCCGATCTTATCATATCTGCTGCAACGTGAACACGCCCGTGCTGACGTTCATTATTTCAGCATGCGCTTCGCAACGAAACATAGTGCCTGATTCAAAAGCTACTTCGGTTACATCAAGCCCCATGCATGTATTGGAAAGAGATATAACTAATGTTTGTCCAAAAAACTCTGGAGTTTGTATGAACGCCAACAAAATTGTAGACAGGCAGTGGCGCACGAAATCGACGATCCATACAAGCCCTCGCTGTCCAGGCTATCGATTAAGTAAGAAGATTTGCAGCAATATATTTGTCGTATTAATACTTAGATTGTTTTTAGTTTATTTTTAAGTTAATTTCATAAAGCTGAATACTTGAATACCTGATTTTCTATTCTCTCCTGTATACAATATAATCAGTTCAAGGTCGGAAAATATATGAATTTGGACAAAGAGATGTTGTAAACCCGAAGGACATATTATCGCAGGTTTAAGCTGATTAAAACATCGGCATTTCTTTGAAGCGATTTGTCATCAGTATTTCTTTAAAGTTTGGCTTCGGCAATGATTTGCATACAGGGTGATTTTGCTCTATATAAGCCAAGACTTAAGAATTGATCACAGCAGTTTTATTTATCATTCGTCCTGGTCGAGAGTTGTGCTGTTACCTTTTATTTTCTATGATTGTTGTTTGTTAGATATCGTTTGTGGTTTTCGTTAATAGTGTCACAAACACTACAAATCCAAAAACAAATTTCTAGGGACAGAATGTGCTCAACCTAAAAATCGCCAAAAATGTTTAGTGACAACTATTTTCACAAGGGTCTTCGCCGAAAGGCCTTTAACCTATAGGCTCTGATTTCTTTCAATCGCTACAATCAACGAACATTGCAAACTTTAGTGGCACACTGCTCTTAGGAAAAACAGCACTTAACTACTCAAAAATTCTTTTTGCACCTGATATTTGTACTACTGATTTTTTTGTATCTTCCACGATGCTGCACGATCATTGCTGCTGACTGCTGACATTTGAATAAAGTTATAACAAAATGTATTCATAATAGAATAAGGGCGAAATGTATTTCACACTGCAATTTTCGGTCGGGATTTTTTCGTCTCATTGACGCTTCTGAAAAATCATTTTGCTTTACTCCAGATAGATTGATTTCCAAAACTCACTATGAAAAAATCGTTCACATGTGCGCGTTATAACGAAATCATATTTATAGTGTATGTGAAACTAACATAATTAATAACAATACACCCGCCCACTCTAACATATTTTTGGAGCAAATTACTACTGATATTGAGTTGAATTTCAATATTTTTGTGGAAAACTTAACACGGTTTTAATCAAGTCGAACAAAAATCGCTATGGTGGTTGCTAAAAGATACAAATGTTACATTTTCTGGAAGAACAAGAAAAACGCCAAAAATTATATATTCGTAGTTATTGCAAGCACGCAGTTTTTTTAATACACAGTGTGCTTTTAATAGATTACGAAATAAATAGTAAGCTCACGCTTAATAATTAAGCAGATGCATCTGAAACATATACATAAAGCATCCTGCCATAAACCACAGGCCGCAGAGCAAAGACCAGATGATAATCTAGCATTGATCCACACACAACTTTTAATTTCATCGTGAGCAAGTAGCAATCATGCCAGCTGTCGTCGTAACCCCACTACTATTGTTTGTCAATAGGTTGTCAGTTGTGGTCTCATATCAATACAATAGATGTTTCTTAAATTATGCGGGATGCATGTTATAATGTCCCCAACAGTTGGAACTTTTGTCCCCCTGTAGTGTAGACTATACCGTAAAGACGGTGACAGTGACACCCACACCATATAACAAAATATGAGGGTGTCGGGCACACCCCTAGATACCTCATTTTGGCAATGTAGTATTTCGGTGTTTTATGCTTGCCAATGCGGTGTTTCTAGGGTATCCTGTAGGCCCTATGTAAAATGACCCCACGGGGTGGCGGAAACCCTTAGCAAAACGAAAAAGCAACGACGGTTCATTGACACCGTCTGAAATAAGCCAAACTATTAGCTAGCTTTGTTTGAAATTTATTTGAAACTTTATTTAAAAACACAGGGGTGTCTAAGACACCCTGTAGTCTAGGGTGTGCCTGCCACTGTGTGGGGTACATAAGTTCCAAGTGGTTGGACATTATAACGTGAATCCCACATTAATACGGCGTTCACGTTATAATGTCCCCAACGTTTGGAACCTATGTAACCCACACAGTGTGAGACACACTGTTGACAACAGGGTGTCTTAGACACCCCCATGTTTTTAATAAATTTTTTCAACGGTAGCTAGTTACGCGTATTACCACTTACCGACAGTGTCAGGCACACCGTGTCTTCTGGCAGTTTTATTGACACTGTTCGGAATTATTTGAGCAATGTTCATATGGGCTAGATACAAATATCGAGAATTTAGGAAAAACTCCACAGGACAGTTGACTAATAAACCGCATTTGCTACAGACGGTGTCCGTTATAGTTAATTCGCGCCAAATTGGTAGCTAAGGGTGTGTACGACACTGTCTAGAAAAAATTTAGTAGCTAAGGGTGTGTCGTACACCCTCGGCATTTGATTTACAGCATGGGTGTCACCCTGACTGTCTATACGGTAGGGTCGCGACTACAGGGGGTCAAAAGTTCCAAACAGCGGGGACATTATAACGTGAACGCCGCATAAAAATTGATGCTCTGCAATTCCAATTATTTAAATTTCTAGGAAAATTCAATTTCGAACATCAAGATATGCAGTAAAATATTTGCCTATTCGAAATAGTTCAGCGAGACATGCAGTATTGTGATAAGTCTGGCACATGACAGGAAAACTGACTTGATTATATGACAATGGTGTTTTCGTTTTACAGTCAAATTGAGCAAATTTCCAAAATCATTACCACAACACGATAATCTGACGGTTCGGTAATGAAATCGATATCTGTGCTGATGTGGTGGATAAGGAGGATTCAGTTACTAAATACCTTTATATTTGATGTTATTACGAGCTATTATTGCTAGCAATCAATCACGCACGTTTGTGTCTGATCTTTGAATCTTCGCTTTATTCAAACACGCGGTCCCGTGTTTAAAAGTAGTACCTAGATGCAGTAACATCCGGACTATCACAGCCGTTTAGTAATATCAAACCGTATCATGCTTCACGCTCACTATACTGCCAATCGCGACACTCAAGTTTGTAGTCTTATTAATTTTGTTTTGAGTTTGAGCTAAGAACTCTCCCATTATGTTTTGTTAAATGCAGTTGCAGTAGTCGGTCACGCAACATTTTTGCTTACTCAGTCAATTATAGCGGTTACATTTGTGGGTCATTTCATTCTGACAATATAAAAACGTTGCAATGGAAGCGCACAATTTGACAATACATGAAAACAGCGTCGAAGTCTGAAATATCGCAGAAATAACACATGTATACGAATTAGGATAAACACCAAACTGGTTTTCACACAGGCGCGTAGCCAGAACTTTCCGCACGATGGACGGGCGAGTGGGGGAGGCACAGGATTTGCAAGGTGATACATTGCGCAACCCGACCAGGCATATATAAACATGTACTTCGCTTTTCAGTCATCTTTGATGGGGCACGCCCCCTTGGCACTCCCGCTTGGCTGCGCCCCTGTTTTCATACAATTCAAAACAACTAGATGATGCAATGAGACCGTTTTGTCTAGCGCCATTGTTTTTAAATATTGGTTAGCCGGGTGATACCAGAAGACGAGATGATTCTGCTCCGGAAAATATTTTCACCCCTCATTTCGTAGCCGTATCTACAATTTTGGGATGAAATCAACAGTATATTCAAGCTGTTACAAGCATTGGTGCCCATTGTTAGTCGCGATATATGGAAAAATTAGATATTTCCGCCCATCTGTTCATGAGCAGTAGTTGTCTTTGTAATAAAATATCTGCGCTGATTGACAAAAAATTTACAAGTATTGCTTTCTAATTTGGCACTTCTTGCTAACTTTGACTAGCTTCTGTCGCAATCTGTTCACGATTCCCAGACGGTGGTTACAGCACTTGCCGACAACTTAAAAGGACACGTAAATGTGGCCGTCTTTGAGTTCAGGAACTAAAGGATTAAACCTACCTTATGACGAATTAAGATTTGTATTACCTAGAGTAAACTCATTGGAAACTATTTTATTTTCAGCTGAAAATCAACGTAGCGAACCAAGAAATAAGCTTCAACGTAAGTTGACTAACAATACTTCCGTGAATATTTTGAGAAAGTAATGTCATCAACAAATAGTCACTGTAGTATAGCACTCCATGCTCCGACAAAGAAATCATTTTGAATATACGCAATTTTGATATCACTGAATATGATTATGACAATTTTTGGCGAACCTTTATTTAATAAAACAGCTCTAACTTTCACACCCTCAGTGTATCACCAGTAGTAGTGAGCCCAGAGTGTTAAAAATACATTTAGAATGCCGACAACTCGGATTAGACACTCATGTCGAATATATATGCCTTCTCTGTTTTTTCATATAAAACTAATTTTAATATCGCTGGCGTTAAAAGAGCTAAAGTGTTTAAATTATATAACTTACGAAATAACTCATGCAAGCTGCCAAAATGCAAATTTGCAAATAATGGTTTTGTTGCTTATTTAACTCAAGAATCTTCAGCAATCGTCAGTACTTAGTCATAAGAAACCCAGCAATCCTCTCCCTTTAGATAAATTTGTAGCATCGTTCTAGTGTTATTCCACGGTCTCCTGCAAAGCCATAGCCTTGCTTAACTCGTTAACTTATGCAGGTGCTCCTGTTCAATTTTAATACAATGCAAAGTAGTGCATTAACTCAGTTCGTAGCGAATCGTGGGTGTTGCTATGTTGTTACTTGCTCGCGTTGAGAGGAGCCTTTAGAGACTCGAGTAACAGCGTCGACATAGTGCTATGGAGCGCAACCGTAACGCGAACGGCTTGTGTAAGAGTCGTGGCGTCCTCAACAGTTTTCCTTGACGCTGACCGAAATGCAAGCTTGTTCATGAAAGAAAGTGTTAAAAGTGCTCCATTAACGTTTAATATATATCGTAGTATTCTGATATACTAAGTGGCACCATTGATGATGACAATGATGCTCAACGGTATCATGACTATAGGGATTCACACCTGCGATTCTTCAAACGCCGTTCTAAATATAATACCAATCTGTCCAAACGAATTTGCAGTCTTTCTATGACTGTCAGCAGTATTATTTTTCTCTCGCGACATGCGACAAGTTGTACAAGTCGTCGATGGATCTGTGCAGAGTTAGAACGCTAATACCCATCGTCAGTCGACCATATGTCTCTTATTGTATATCTAAATCGAGAAATAAAACAATCGTTCACCAACTTTCCAATCTTGTCTAGTTCACTATCGTAGCAGCCCTTCATTTCCTTATATCAGCCAATGTACCGCTTGATTTTTGTAAGTTTACGCATAAATAACTATAATAATAATAAATATAAATAATAAATAAATAACCATAATAACTGATTTTGTTGTGATTAATTGTTACTATTACCAGTTGTCATTAAAAATAGCACAGCCCCTTTCCTAACAAATTACTTTCCATGAGTAAGCTTTGCTTTGTCTTACTTTTTTGCCATGCACATACTAAAGACAACGTTTTTCACAATTGTCAGAAAAAATACAATATTTATAAAATAAAAAATATTACAATATTCATCTTTCGTCATACTGACATTGGCACAATTTTTATATAAACTTCGGGTATGATACAATATTAAAACAAACGTACTTAAGTTAATATTTAAAGGAAAATATATATATAGTAGCAACGTTTCACGGCGAAATTTCATAAATGTGAGCATGAACAGCAGTGCAGTAAAGAAATATGGCAATTTTTCTTCAAGTGCCTTTTTCACTACTGAAAGTGTGTATTTTGGGCACCACAACAAACGCTGTTTGAGTAATTAGATCAAGCGACATATGGAGTACACTCTCGAGAAGCTACGAAATATGCAGCTGAAGACATCGACTTCCTAGCATTGAAATCGCATGCGGTAGTCATTTATTAATTAATCAACCCATATACCCATCAACCCGTGTGTGTCTCCCTACAGCTTAACAAAAGATGCACATACAAATAACAATTTTAGATTATCAATGCTTTGACACTTTTATGTCAGAAAAATAAATATTCCCCTATAAAACAAGCTTCTGGCATAGTGACTTGATAGATATCTATTCTAACAGTGCTCTGAATGCTGTTATGATATTAATTATTGCCACAACGGTAAGGCTGTGACTTAGTCTTTCTCAGCCTGTGTTACATGTCGTGTTAGGGATGTGTTATGTTACTAATACCTCCTCACAAACCGCGTTCTAAAATGACAATTCAACATCGTGTTAAATACGTAACTATGGTGAGTTCAACTATAAGTTTTATCCTCCAATAATATTAATCATTGTCGCAGCTATCAAGCTGTAATATTGTTCTCTTTTTTCTCAGTTTGTGTTACATGTCGTGTTACGGATGACTTATGTTAATACCTCCTCACAAACCACGTTCTAAAATTAGAATTCAACCTCGTGTTCAATATGTTAGTAGTGTGAGTTCAATTATGAGTTTAACCTCTAACGATATTAATGATTGTCGTGGCGGTCAGGCTGTGACATTGTTTTCATTTTTCTAAGCCTGTGTTACATGTCGCCTTAGGGATGACTTATGTTACTAATACCTCCTCACAAACCACGCTCTAAAATTAGAATTCAACGTTATACCAGATATTTGATTATTATGAGTTTAATTTTCAGCCTCGGACATTAACGTCGGACCGTCTTATGAAATACTGCGGCGACATCAATGCGATGCGAGAGAAAAACATTTCACTACACCATTCGACTCGAGTTACTTAGCTTCTATTCGTAACTAAGTTTCAAAATAACCCTATGATAATCTAGTGTGGACTAATTAATTTGCAATACAAAACACTTTTATTAATTTCTCGGAACCTAAATGTCATGTTATCGTTTTATAATGCCTTTCATTAAGAACAAGTAACAAATTTATAAATTTTAGAGAAACTTCCATGTCGATGCCCAGTATGCTGGAATACGTTTTCACAATCCCGAATTGGAGTGTTAACTGATCCACTTGGCTACCATTATAGCGTTACATCTGACGATGATGCTAAACAAAAGTTTGCTGCCGAATACAACGATAGTCCTCAATACGGTGAATCGATGCAAGGCACCTTGTCTAACGTCACAACGATGCAAGATATCACCATTAACAGCAGTGAACCAACACCAGGTACGGTATACGGTAGCCACGTTGATGAACCGAACTTACTTGTCCAATTTCGATGTAGATATTAAGATAGATTCGGTTCACTAAATTAACGGGAAGCTAGGCTGGAAATATACCACATTACTGTGCAGTTTTAGCGTGACATTGTTATTGAATAGCTTGGATGTGTCAGAGCTGTGAATAGCTGGCATGTGAGATGGATCGGACACAGTATATTCTGTCAATTTGTTGTTTAAAAATAATAAATATTACATTTACGTATTGACTACTTTACATTATTAGATTCCCTACATATTTCGATTACTCTATTTGCTGCCTCATATTACTCTAATGGCGTGTTCACATTGCGTTCGATCCGATATCATCCGATCCAATCTGCATGTGTAATATATAAAGTATTCACGGTGCATCCGATTCCAATCAGACACGATCCGATCCAGCAGAATATGCACGATTTTGTCGGAACTAAATATAATACGAATCGCATGAAGTAGTGTAAATAACCACATACGCATAGATGCGCATACGGTGATTAATAAAATTTGGTTGCGTGGGAAGGGATTGGATTGAAATCAACGTGAAAGCCTAATTCGATCCGATCAGATCGCATCGACCACTTTATGAACACTACGCAAAACTGGTCATATACTTTGTAATAAGAAAGTACCGAATATAAAAGTTGTAATGGCTATAAGTTTATATATATTTACTTGCAATATCTTTATGCGGTGTTCACGTTATGATGTCCCCGCTGTTTGGAACTTTGTCCCCTGTAGTCGCGACCCTACCGTATAGACGGTTAGGGCGACACCCATACTGTAAATCAATTGCCGAGGGTACACGACATACCCTAGTTTTCACGGATTTCATATTCAGTTCACGTAATCCGAGTATTTCACTAACAATAGATAGATTTTATATCATTACAACTTATATTATCACGATTACGTTGTCTGAAAATCTTAAAAAAATTTTTTCTTGTCTGAAACAACTCGATTTGCAAATTAAATCCAGGGGGTTGTTTGTTGTTTCCTAAATATTGCTGTGCGTAGCTATTTCGAAGTCAATGGGATTTTCTGCATTGCGAATAATGAAACGGATATTAAAGATAGGTGTTTCGCCATGTCTGTAATTGGATAGCTTGACTTCCTTGTAACTCTAAATTCTGATAAAAACACAGATGCGGATTAGTTTAGTGTAATACGTTCATCATAAAATTATATATAACTGTTAAACATGGTAACTTTTTAATTTAAAGTGATTAGTGGGCTGTCTAACACACTCTGATGTCGACAGTGTGCCCGACACTGTGTGGCGTGCACACGTTACAAACGTTGGGGACATTATAACGTGAACGCCGCATAAGCGCCTACAAAGAAGTGTCACGTAAGACTATTTTCGCATTATACACTTATGTGACACTTTTTATAAAGAAAAATGCTTCGACCTAAAACGCGAACTTTCGTCACCATTGTACTTTCAGGCAATGCCGCTTGTTGAAATTATATACGTGGAATTGCTATACGATAGAATCATATTTAGGGAATTAGTCCAGGTAATATTGCGAATAATCTGCACAGAGTAGACGATTAGTAAACCTGAATTTGTCCTAATTGGCTTTATTATTTGTTAATGCATTCTGATTAAGCTGTCGAAGACGAAATCTTTATTTCTCCAACGGTAGCACTAGTCAGCCTAACGTCGGGCAATAATTCAACGTTATGTCGCGAGACCCGACGCTGCAGCAATATCGAAGGAAAGGAAGGCTATCAGTCGAGCGAAAATCGTAAATCGCAAAATCCGATCCCATTTGTAGCCGACACGTTATCGGTTGCTACTCCAGAAAGGTTCCGGTATGCAATGCACAAAACGTTTTTTAACCTTTTAAGCCTATTTTGGTAAGCTCTGCATGCAGTTTTAGCTTAGGGGCTCACCTACTCATATACTTAAGCATTATTTTATTAATCACATGGTAACGTCCATGCCCTGCCTTACCCATGACTGACACCAAATGAAGGTTAGAAGTATATTTCTACGTACGAATTACGCTTACAACTGCCTTTCATTTTGAAAGATTATGAAAAGATCTAAAACCGACTCACGTATTTAATTTTACCTTATAGCTTTAGATAACAACCTACCGATTACAGATGATATTTTGCTTCGCAATTTCATTGTAATGTATTTGTTTAACATTAGTCAAGCCAATGTTTACCAGAAATTTGTTATTAACCAACGATTTGTTGCTTTTAAAATGAACAGCAAAACGGAGAACACAAAAGTCCTCACGTTATGCAAGATGTTTTTAGTGTCAATTTTAACTGTCGACAAGCGTTTGTTCATAAGAAATCGGTCTCTCTATACCACGGTGTTGCATATAGAAAAAAATGAGAAGATTGTTGTTTTTCATATAGAAATTCTTGTTTTTCATAAAATTTTCAGGGGTAGTTTACTAGCGGCGCTGTCATTTTCCCACAGTGGACACCGTGCCTTCTTTGTAGTTTTATTGATCATGCTCGACATACCATGTTGTCTTGCACGTTTTATAGATACAAATATCGGAATTTAAAAAACTAACTACATAAATTAGATAATACATCGCATTAGCTACAGGCAGTGTCTGTTACTGCCTATTTGCAAAAAAATGATAGCTAATGGTATATACGACACCGTAAACAAAAATTTAGGGTCTAAGGGTGTGTCGCATGCTATTAGATGTTAATTTACAGTATAGATGTCAACCTGAATTTCCAAACGGTAGGGTCGAAACTACATGGACATAAAAGTCCTAAGCAGTGGGAAGGTTATAACGTGAATGCCACATTAAGCTGCAATTCGTATTAGATGTTCTGCGCTTTCTATACTGAAAATTGACTTCGTAGTACATAAAATAGGACAATGCCGACTTCTTTGCACAGAATGCTTAGATATAAAATAAGAAAAAGTTGCAAAATATCGTTTTAACAAATCTACATTAGACATGATAAAGCAACGACTGTAAACAGTTAAGAGGAATCGTTGGAACACTGCTGTTTTTCATATACGTAAACTGACTTTGGCACCAAAATATTTCTTAAAACTTCGAACGCTAAACCAGCCTGTAGACACTACCCATAGCCTTATAGGTATATCCTATAAGCGCAAATGAAAACTCATAATGTTCTTGAAAGTTGCAGAATGCCAATAACACGATCTGCTGATACAACTCCACGGTTGAAGAGACAATCTACACAACCAAATCTACTCGGCGGTGAACTTAGTAATGCTCTCAAAAAGCCGCTTGAAAAAGCCACAGATTTATTTGGTATATTCGACAACGAATACAAACGACATGGCGGTTTAATGCAATTTTCCGACGCATACCGTAAACGTATAAATAGTACAACATTGTCATATGAAACAGTAAGTATCTAGCGATAAAAACGTAAGTCTTTCGAATACGAAATATTAATTTGGCAAAAACGCTTAACACATTTAGTTCCTGAACACAAAAATGGTCATTATATTTGAGGAATGGGCATTATAACGAAGAAAGCAATCGGACGCTAGGGTTTTATGGGGAATTCGATACTCTGGACTTTTGGGAATGTCGACTTCCGTTACGAGAAACTATGAATTCTGACGCTTAATGCTATGTGCAGCTTAAGTCAAATAAATTGTATTTAAATCTAGTAACGGAGACTACAACATGATTTGAAATAACCACGTGATATAGTGCGAAATGATATATGTGAAAAGCTAAAACAATAAATACATAGTGACGTGCAAAGATACAATTGCCGACACATGAGACAGCAACATTCGTTCCGGACACATTCCGTTAATTAAAGCTGAGCATAGCAAAGCATTATCCCCGCAATACAGGTCTGACTGCAGGGATACAACTGGGAAGCTTATTTTAATAAACGGCCAAGTAGTATAACTATACTTATACAAATACACCTATATGTAGTTCGGTAAATGGAATGGAGATGCAGTTAATCGTTAAGCCTTTCTCACCTGACACAGTAATACTTGGTTGTGGCATACAACATAATGTATCATGAATCATGCCATAAGTAACCAAAAGATAACAGGGGCAAGATATAAAACCTAAGGTACTCAAACTATAAAAATGCCTTAATGCATATAAAAATTACTCGGTAAAGTAACTCAACATAAACAAAACGTCCTTAATGTAATAGTAGTGTGTGTAAATGATGCTCATGGATTTAGCATGCAGGTAGATTTATTGGTTAACGTAACGCTCCCAGAAAATAATCCTATAAGCTGTAAATTCAGTTACGCACTATTAATATCTCTACAAACATTTTGTCAAACAAAAATACACACATAAGTTTATAGCTAACTGTAAATGTAAACTTTAAAGTTGAAAAATACTTAATTACCGCTTTCCTTTTAATATGTAGTAGGCCCAACAAACTAGTACAGTAATATTGATATAAATTATATGCATATGTACACAAGCAACGCACATGTTAAACATTTTTATAAAATAATACATACATCTGGACCACTGTACACGACTGAGCTATTACAAGTGGAAAATGAGAAATTAAATAGGGCATGGTGTGTCATCTATATTATCGAGCGAACCAGGAACTAGAGATTTAGAAGAAGAACGGTGTGACGACTACATGAATCACATTGCTTAGACTCCTTTTCAAAATTTAAAGTCCCTAACGTAATATTCGGTCAGATCCAGGTTCATTAATGTTATGTATTTACAATATCAGCGATTCAGTCTAGGTCGACTTATTCTCCGATCTTGATGTACCACTTTCACGGCGATATAATGTATTAATACCAGAATATAGCGCAAACGTATTAGAAATAGTAAGCACGTGTAAATACAACACATACAAGTATGTTATTATTATTAAGGCTTAACCATAAACAATGACATCTCATGCTTTTTCTGTAAAAGCTAGCTTTGCTCAAGAGTTAAGCAAGCTTTGTCCCAACACATGTTTATTAAGCAAGCTTTGTCCTAACACATGTTTATTGATTAAGATTTCCTTCTTGATCAGCATTTCTTGTAATTGACCATGAAAATAACCAGCGTTTGATACCCACATAGCGACGCAATTATCCTCCGATCAACAGAATATACAGACCAAAGTAAAGACCTAAACTCAATCCAGACTGCTTTCAGTTAAGATGGTAAAGCGTTGCAAGGAAAGTTGTGTATTTACAAGCATAGGATTATCTAAATTTTGTTAAGATAATTTTTTGGTATGTAACACATCGTGACATCAATGTTACATGCAGGATTTTTAGGAAAATACCTAAACAATGATGCTGTAAGCAATGCAAAATATAGAAATATATTCCAAAGCCATACAAATTCGAAACTAATTTATGTACAAAGCCTGGTAGTTTTACTATTTGAATGTTGCATTATGACACTGCTGTCAAAATATTGTTAAGTGTCCCAGTTTTGGATATTCACAAAAAATATAGGCTTAAATTATATAATCTAATTCTCAAACTAAGCTTATTTATAAGTGTAACGAATTATTATTTCCCGAAAAAGCATGATATTGTACTTGAAAAATATTCTAATTTTACAAGAATTGAAGAAACGAAAAAAATAATTTATAAAAATATGAAAATCTTACTCGAATTTTTAATCGAGTCACGTGTACGTTGTTCAATACGCTTGCCTTCCTTTATTTTGCATAAGCTTTAGTTGTGCCCATTTAACACGCATCTGTAGCCATACTATTTGAAAAATACCCGTGTCAAACCAAAGTTGGTGTCGCACAATTCACAGTGTCGGCAACCATTGTCCCACACTCGACCGTTTTTTGCCAGCCTTCCCCGTCATTCGTCCTTTTATCAATCCCGAATAAACTCAAGGCTCCAGCCATACAAACTCACCTAAATCGTATAGTATCGTCTTGTACACTGTTAACGCATCAACAGAGCCGTTATTACCGAAGTATATAACAACGCCGACAGTTAACATGTCCGGGTCTGTTTCGAGACACTGGAGTATCCTCACAGGGAGCAGCAAACGCACATCCGAATATGATCCCAGCCACCTAGCACCAAAGGGACATTGGACAACAAGTCTCCAATGACACAGATATCGCCGAGCACCAAGATATACGCGCAAAATAAATCCTCAAACTTGAACCAAAAATGGATTTTCAGAAAACGGCACGGCAATGCAAGATTTTGATGCGTTGTTTTTACTTGAAATCAGATGAACTATACCAACTTCGCAACGCAGCTACAGAATTTTTAAGACCTCAAATAAAGAATTTCGAATTTATAATCTTTTGAGATTTTTTTGAGATAGGAAGCGACGAAACAGAAAATGTTTTAATACGTTTTTTCAACAATTTAGATACATTGAACTCCATGGAACGCACTTATATTGCTAAGTTTCATATATTAGTGTATGAAATAAAGCAAGCTCTGCAGAGAAAGTGTAATTTCTAACCACGAAAATATTCTAAACATTAAAATTTGACAACACTGAATAAGCTGACAGTTTAGGTATGCATTAGTTCGTAGTAATTATTACATTAAAAAAGTCAAGACAGCGAGTCTCATCTCATACCGGTATAAGCAGATCGGCTGAAAGAGGTAATTCATAATTCGACAAAAAATAAATTATGATAGGACATCGTTATAATATTGCTCGTAGTTTCTTACGAATAGTGAGAAAAAGAACAGGTATTTAGGCGTATTAATACGCTCAATAGCTTTAATTTTCCGTAAAGACGCGGCATTCTCAATACTACGATGCGGACTACAAAACAATTTACTGAAAACTAGCTTTAGTAGAGAGCGAACAAGATCACTTGTATCCGCTAAACCGCTCGCCAGCAGTGACGGTGCATAAAGTTCTAGTTGTAAACCCAAACCAATATTATAATGTACGATTACCGCTACCAAACTCATAAAGCTAAAAATAACTGAAGAAGCGATGCACTGACATTTGGTTCAATAACTTACAGCACCAGCCACCAAAGAATATTGTACTGTCTTCAACTTTAGAGTTATCGCGGCGTCACTTGCTAGAAGACGATGGAATATCCATACAAATATAAAATTTGTTCCTAATGAAATACCAAGACATTAATATGTGCTTCAGTGTAATGCTAGGAAAACAGTAGCTAATACATGTAACGAATCCAAGATCCTCACAATGTTAAGCTGCACAGAACATAGTCAAAACACAGCACATGAGAAAAGAGACCATACCGCAATATAATTCGCCCTATTTCAAATTGTGTTAACAGCAAATATATACCCGAAATCCGCTGTAAATCAAACAATGCTCTTTATAGTAGGATGAGCCGCTGAACTAATGTAACTTGTGCAAGCATTCGTCTAAGTAAGGATGAAAACAGTGAGAGTAAAGCGAAGTAGCAACACGACAAACGCTATTACGCTATTGGCCTACCGTTTGATTGTAAATTCTGCGGTTTCCCAATGCTATTATAAATGATAATACAAATATAAGAATAAATGTGAGTTGGATTAAAAATTGTAGTAACACCAACACAGTCAACTATAAATTACAACAGCATACAGCGCATGAGTACAAAATAGCACAGCCAAGTGCAGCAACGTTTATACAAATATATCAAGCTAAGAAACAATAAATAAATTGGCTTACAACTATACACATACATAGCCGAGGGCTGACGTCTAAGGGTGGATAACGGATGCTTCAGCGAGAAGGGAGTACGGACACACGATCTCCTGCCTTTGGGCCCGCAAGAAGGTGCTCGCCGACTGAGCTACCCCTGCCTAACTACACAGCAATTATACAACCGCTGTATTTGCAAGGCAGCATTTTAATTTTGGCTTTCCGGTAATTTCACAATTTGATTTAGAGCCCACGTCTTCTTCTTACAGACATCGTACTTACATTGCGACACATGTCTTATAATGTAATTGCCGTATGTCTGTCTGTGTGTGTCCCAAGTTTTGGATTTGTAACATATTTTTGGTCATAACTTTTGAAACTGTTTATGGATTTTTATGCGATTTTTGTTGGGTAGGAAATCGATATGGGAATGCATGGACAATATTTTTGAGCACCCCTTATGTTTTTTTCACAACCCACCCCCCTTGAAATAAAAAAATAGTGTCATTCTATACGTTTTAATGGTGTAACTTTTCAACTGCTTCATGGATTTTGACTAACTTTTTTTGTTTCATTTCTTTAAGACGTGCCGAAAGTATCGACGAACTTTTGCAAAGGGGATGTACCCTCTAATATTGGAGGACCCCCTCCCTTTATCTTATAATGTAATTGCCGTATGTCTGTCTGTGTGTGTCCCAAGATTCGTATATGTCACATATTTTTGATCATAAATTTTAAAGCTGTTTATGGATTTTTATGCGGTTTTTTGTTGGGTAGGAAATCGATATGGGAATGCATTGACAATATTTTTGGGCACCCCTTATGTTTTTTTCACAACCAACCTCCCTTGAAATAAAAAATAGTGTCATTTTATACGTTTTAATGGTGTAACATTTCAACTGCTTCATGGATTTTGACGAACTTTTTTTGTTTCATTTCGTTAAGACGTGCCGAAAGTATAATAGTGTTTTCGACATTTTAACACAACCGCAAGGGTATGATACTGTTTTCGACATTTTGACATATCCGTAAGGGTATGATACTGTTTTCGACATTTTGACACATCCATAAGGGTATGATACTGTTTTCGACATTTTGACACATCCGTAAGGGTGTAATAGTGTTTTCGCTATTTTAACACAACCGTGAGGGGGTAATGTTGTTTTTATCATTTTAACACATCTGTAATTGGGTAATGTTGTTTTCATTATTTTAACACATCCATAAGGGTATAATAGTGTTTTCTTCATTTTAACACATCCATAAAGGGGTAATGCAGTTTTCGGCATTTTGACACATCCGTAAGGGTATGATACTGTTTTCGAAATTTTACCACATCTGTAATGGGTAATGTTGATTTCATCATTTTAACACATCCATAAAGGTATAATAGTGTTTTCGACATTTTAACACATCCATAAGGGTATAGTAGTGTTTTTATCATTTTGACATATCCGTATGGGTATGATACTGTTTTCGACATTTTGACATATCCGTAAGGGTATGATACTGTTTTCGACATTTTGACACATCCGTAAGGGTATGATACTGTTTTCGACATTTTGACACATCCGTAAGGGTGTAATAGTGTTTTCGCTATTTTAACACATACCAAACGAAGGATAAAAAAACAGAATAAGTTTGTATCTTTTACAAATGTCATAACTTAAAAAATACTGTTTTCCGGAAAAACGGGGGCCGCAGGCCCACTCTGCCATACTACCGGCGCGATCGCGCTGGTTACATTAATTGCCATATAAAATGTGTGACATCAACAGTGTGGTTTTTATACTACGCTATAGCATAAATTTTTGCATTGCATGGCACCCTATGTAAATTGCGCTCTAAAAGAACCGTTTCTTATGGAAACAAACTGATACCATAATTTTTGGTTTTTATCTAAATATATGCTTTTGTTACAGCCTACAACAAATTAATGGCTTCTCCGCTATGGCAGAAATTAGCGCATTGCATAATGTGACTTCATTCACTTTTATCCTACTTTTTACAAGAAACAAGATTATTAAAAACCTTTTCCCAAACTAAAATCTGCTCAAATTTTATAGTTTTGTTGTGAATAATCCAAACTGGGTGAATAAATTTAGGCTGGCTTTTCACGACTCATGTAATTTCATGTGGTTCACCAATAACCTGAAGATTGTGCTATTGAAATTCCTTATGTGTACGCATACGCTCTGTTCATATCTTAAATACCTAGCGTTGTTTTTATAAGCATCAGCCATTATTAGCCGCTTTTAATGGGCCAATATAATCACAGCCATAGATAGAATGTGACGGGCCCACCAATGTATGATGTGAGCGGCACCCGACGTATAATGTGAGGGACTCCCAAGCCTCCCGCCCCTGCACCGAAGACCTGTTACAAATTTGGAAAATTTGACACAACTATTGTCAAAACAGTAAACAAATTGGCAGAAATAAGCAAGAATTCAAGACCTTCCAATACCTCGTTTCTTTAAAACAAATTGAAACACTCGCATGCTCGAAGTGATTAAAAATTCAAAAAATGTGATAGGTCATGGGTGTGAGGCCCCCATGTGGGTCCTCCGGCCCATAATATAATATATATAATTAGATACTTAGTCGCAAAAAATTAGTATGATCCAACTGTCTAATTTTGACTCTCATATTGTGAAGATAAGAAAATCTCATAAAGCTGCTCCAGAATATGAATAGAGGGTTGACCAATGATGGGTACATACACAATCACTGCCATAAAATGTTGAGTCTGCGAAACCAAATAAGTACAATATATATTGGTAATAACTATAACTGACATGAAAATTAGTTAGTTTATTCAAGAGTGCATGATGGAATCTTTGTAGAAGTAAGTGAAACCCCGTCATACTCATGCATATTCCGTTATACAATTATGTCGTCGTATTTCGACTACCCCCTCCATCAAGGTTCTTAGTGGGTTTGAACTATAGGGTCCCCCAAAACCAAACAGATTCGAACAGACCGGAGACTTTCACCGCTATTTTAATCTGGTTGGTTGTTGGGGACCTGATACTTGCTACCCCTCCCCCAAGAAATCTTGGAAGGGGTAGGTACACCCCTGGAATTTTTGGGGGTAAGCCGAAAAACGACAACATAGTCGTATAAGGGAATATACATGAGTATGACCGAGTGTCGTATTCTTCTACAAAAATTCCAAAAATTTACTCTTGGTTTAGTTGATCGAAAACTGATCATCCACAAAACGAGTGTTGTCGTAACCTGAGTAATTTGGTGTGCAGCTTTAATTAGTCAGCGAATCTTGATGTTTTATGATAGATCGAATAATCTGCACCATGCTTATAAACCACATTGTCTTCGCAGAACGTATGGAACAAAATGTTTCAGAAATCTTTAAAGCGTGTATCAATATTTAGTGTATGATAACTATAAATGGCGTCAGCCGAGTTTGGCTTTGCATGACCTTCCTGTTAGCAATATAAAATTAGAATTAATATTGCACCGCTTGTTTTCTCGCCGAAGCATCTCGATACCGTTTTATTTATGTATCAACCAGTTATTCGATGGAAATTCGTTTTATTCTCATAAATCGAAAAAGATCATAACCACTCGCAGTTCAATTTATACGCAAGCAGCGTAAAAATTACCAGGGAATTATAACTAGATTTTGATAGCTACTGAATAAATTATTAGATTAAGCACACAGTAAATATAATTTAAATGACTGCTTTTTTACGGGTATGTTGCACTGAGTTTAAATTTTGACAGTGCATTTGGCTGTTATATAGTCAGGGATACCATCTAAAGAACTGATGCTATGCGGACCTAGCCGCGGCAATATTAAATTTTATTGCCCAACATCTGGGTAATGCATGGTTCACATTAATATGTGTGCACTTATTCACCTCAATAACGCAATGAGAGTGACATTGCTCGTATACCACAGTTGTTGGTGAATAAATTTAAACGTCAGTTCAAGCTTCATATAACAGATAGCATTTATGAACAAAGCCGGTAGGTCCCCTACCGCTTATGTTGTAATAATGACCCATCTTGTATGACAAGTAATATGATGTGTATAAAATAAAAAGCAATATAACTGACCTGCAACAGTAATTGCGACCAAACTATCTGTAAACAATCATATACGCTTAAACCACTTAGCTAGCATGACTTATAGACTCTAATTGTATTTTAACGCGGCATATTACTCTTGAAATATCAAGATCATCGATCACTACTTTAATAGCTTTACTTTAGCTTACTCGGAAATCACACAGTAGTGGAAAAATACTTAAACATCGTTGTTTCAAAATTCAAAATTTATTAACCTTATATTTGCTAAATATTGTCGTTATATAGTGATCAAGTACAAGCAATGGACAATTCGCTGCATTACATGGGTGTATTTTCTTACATTAATCTACTAAGACAAGATGATGCTGACGGCTTCTGCCGGCGCTTTCAGGCAATTTCGGCCGAGACGGCAAAATTAGATATTATTTGCTTGAAAAGAAAAAGTCACATTCACAAATGGGTTTTATGATATCATTCATAAGTTTTATGATATCATTCATAAGTATAATAGATATTATTTGCATGAAAAGAGAAAGTCACATTCACAAATGGGTTTTATGATATCATTCATAAGTAAAAATAAATGGTTTGAACTCTTGTAATGGTATGTTTGAGCCATTATAATTTGATACATCATTTTAATTTGAAATAGTGAAATCACAGCGTTGACTAAGAAAAATATCGCTCGTGGCTGTAAAGAATATATTAAGTAATTTTAGCAGTAATTTTTGCTAACCTAAGCATTGACGTCCACAATTAGAACGAATTTTCAAATTGACACAAAGTTTTAGAAGATCGCCGCGGCAAGACAGTGTCTTAAAGCCGCAGCAGATTCTTAAGTAGTTTCAGCGTGTTTTATAAGCATCCGTTGCAAATGAATGGTTTTTGAAAATATGAAGCGGTCTAGTTCTAATGTTATATTCAGTAAGAGGAATTTTCATTATTTTAGGATGTATATACGGGATACAATAACAGAACTTCCTACCTTCGGCTTGAAACTTGTTTGGTTTTGAGGTTAGCTCTGTTTGTTTGTAGAAAAAACGATTCATGCGATGTTTACAGAGGAAATTTCATTATTTTAGGATGTATATGCGAGATAGAATAACAGAACTTCCTACCTTTGGCGTAAAACATGTTTGGTCTTGAGGTTAGCTCGCCTCGTCTGTGGAAAAAACGATTCATGCGATGTTTACAGAGGAAATTTCATTATTTTAGGATGTATATGCGAGATAGAATAGCAGAACTTCCTACCTTTGGCGAGAAACATGTTTGGTTTTGAGGTTAGCTCGGTTTGTCTGTGGAAAAAACGATTCATGCGATGTTTACAGAGCAAATTTCATTATTTTATGTGGTGACATCAGCGGACAATCGAAGTAGAACAATAACGTTGGCGTCGATGAAACGTCTGGAAAACAACAACGGGCGCAAGATTAATGCCACTTATGTAGATGAATGGCAAAAGCGCTCCGATGAAATAAGTTTGAGGTCAAGTCGAAAAGCGGTTCCTAATCATTCAGCTTTTGACCGGTTAGAAATATTGTGAACTATTTTTTAATTTCATATTTAAGAAGTATAAGACATTTGAAAAATACTTCAAGCGAACATGTGGTACATTCAAATTAGATTAATGTACGAAGTAGCAGATGTCATAAAAGAAATTATGCTGCCTAATATATCTCGAAACTTTTGTAAATTCTGATGACTTCAATGCTTAAAAGCTAGAATTACAAATTCAAATGCTTACACCCAGGCGCGAAAACGTTCAGCAAAAATATGCAAAAATAAGGCGGAAATAGGCAAAAATTGGGAGAAATTGGCAAAAATCAGGGAAAATCGGTAACAAATTTGAGAAAAATTTTGAGTCCCAAAAAATTTCGAAAATTTATCCTCCCCTGATAACTCCCTCCGCCAGCAGGATGATCCTCTGGATGCCTGAGGATTATCACTCTGGAGAGGACCTTCCTCCGACGGAAGCACCCGCTGTCTTGTCCTGGAGCTTCGGACCTCGTGCATGTATGGTTGAAAATACTCTAACGTAACTTGTCAGACTTGAAATTTTATTTAAGCATTTAACGATATAATTTATCATTTGCGATGAGATGCGTGCCATACTTTATCTGAACTACTACAGTTGGACACCGTGGCATAATTAGAACTAAGAAATATCAAAACAATTTATGCCATCAGAGTTGAGGTATATGTATAAATATGAAATCACATTATTTTAAGATTTTCGCCTATACTGTACTAAAGATAATAGGGTACAAAACAGACAACTATAGTGATTGTAAAGCCCCTGAGATTACTTTCCAAATTTCACACTTTCAATTGTACAATGTTCAACAGTTTTGCTCATGATAGTTTAATGCAACACACTACTTATCATCATTCTATTCCAATCTGATTAAAGCAAACAAAGCGGTACCTTAGACCTCATTCAACAACTAGTTATGATAAAATAGTCTTAACTCGTAGTATTACGTTAAAGGAGATGTATATATCGGTAGACGCAGACTTCGCTTTTACAAATGTCCTTCTTACCAGACACGTTGTTTTGCGCTGCATCGTATCCGGAGAAAATATAATGAGAAATACTTGGAGCCAAAGAAGTTGTTTCCAGTTTTATTTCAAGCAATTCATTAAAAATCTTAAATTGCCTCGTCTAGATATGCTCAATATCTCTTCTAGTATGTTATGTTTTATTACTGTTTTGCGAAACCACGAAACAGGTTTGTGAATAAACGACGTACAATAGATGACTGGATTGAGGATTGAACAAAACTCAAACACAGTTGGCATGTCAATTCTGATTGCTGATATACATTATCTAAAATTGTTGCCGTTGCAATGAAAATATTTAAATGACTCTGCCATAGATGTTTACATCATAGTAGGCGTTATATCTCGAGAAACACATTTGTTTTTTTGCCCAGGATAAACTTCTATATGCCCTGAATTTTGCCAAATAAAGTGAAACTTATTGTAATAATCATTTCGGTCTTAAACCAAATCATTTTGCACAGTCTTTAACAGTCTTTTGCTCCAACCACGGATTGAGTCTGGATGGTTAAGGTGCGAGTCTTGTAGGCTGGACACAATGCTATCTACGAGCTGTTACTCGGTTTTTAAAAAACGTCGCAAAGCGTACGATTAACAACGCACGCGCAAACGCATGCCGCGCGACAAACTCGACAATCAACGCACCACGCAAAGGAGCGCGAAAGGAAGGCGAAAGGGAAGGAAAATATTTAGTGAGAGCCTTATTAGCATTCAGGAAAATGAGTGTCCTAAGGACAGACTTGGAAATTTGCCGACTTTTTCAATATATATTTTAATATATTAATTGCCGACATATTTTAATATAATTTGAATTACATGGTAACAGTAATGGGCCGCTGTAGTGTTTGAGCCCGTGAGTTAAGTTAATAAAATACTGCCAAATTGTAAGCGTCAAATGTATAAATAGTACTTGACTGAATTTGAATAATACAGGCGGCCAAAAATATCTAAACAAAGTGCTTAGTTACAAAGTATATTTCAAGCATTGTAAACATAGCATTCAAAACCACAGCGATATGTTAGACTTAGGTTTGTACGTATGAGTTACACAAAGGTTAAATTAGGGCTGTCGTCCAACGCTGATCGAACTGTGGCATATCATGTGGTCGTTCTTTAAACAATTTTCAATTTCACGTTACGTCCCTGAGTTGCACTCGGCTAACATTATCTCAACATGGGTGGCATGGTTATGTGTTGGTCAATGGTAGTTTGTTCTATATTAATCATATTATATTCTATTTCGTGCAAATTTTGCCTAGTTCTTCTCTAATTTTCCATATATACATCTAAATGAACCATTAATATTTGTTTTGCGTTTAGAATTTGTTTCAGGGCAGAAAAAATGCCCGTCAGTGTCGGCATTGTGCTACTCGTATCGTTTATCATAGGTGGTGCGATTCTTTTTGCAATTTGGGAAGATTGGAATATATTTGACGCTGCGTACTTTTGTTTTATAACACTTACCACTATTGGTAATATTTTGTCACGATTTTCACAGAACTAATTGTCATATTTAGAACCCTATAATATTAGTAGACGCAACATAGCAAGCTTAATATCGATATATCGATTATGTATTGCATAATATATGCAATTACAACGCAATGATTGTATCGTAATCGGTATTGTGATATTATATTTCGTACAGTGATAACTAGAGTTGATTATATAACGTGTACCAATTGCTTTACTACGTTCTCGACAATCTCCTATTGAATAAAAAAGAATATAATACGCATGCAAATTCAAATTATTTTACTGCACGATAATATATATATCCAGATGTGATACCGTTTAAATGTTGATCTACTAGTTTCCATCTAAAAATTGCAAAAAATATATTTTATTACGCGACTACTGTTACCAAAAACGCAACAATACTTACCAAAGGTAGTTGGTCATACCAACCTGAATCGTGACTTAACATGTCTCACTAACTTTCGCACCACTCTTTAACAAATGTTACCACGTGTGTTTCGAAAGACAATACAAACGGCATTTGAGCTTTCCATAACTAGGTTGCACCTGGAAGACACAAAGCAAATGAACCAAAACTTAGAAGAATCACATCTTATAGACAGCGGAGACATTATAACGTGAACGCCGCATTATAGATTTGATTGGTAGGTGTAAGTTTCACACTCACTTCGGCATCAAACTATGGCCATAACCAATTAATGGCCCTTAATCTGCACGACAGTGAAATCCATGTACTTTACAATGCACAGAATTTTTAGATCTATTGTCATACAGTCAAAACTGCTAGCTCAAGTCTTAGTGGTAATAAATTAATTAGCAGGAAATTTATAAATTCACGGGCGCTTAGAATGTAATAGATTTAAAAGTATTGGCAAATTTTACAAACTGTATAATACGGTTAACGTCAATTAGTCATACCTCTTATGCCACGAATATTTACTCTCAAAGCTAGGCATGCTATTATTTATTGTCTGTTGATACACGAATAATGATCTCAAGCGCCTCAGCCACATACATAGATTTTTGCTAATAATTTCGGCCTAAATTTTGCCGTGATAAATGATTTTCTGATACATAAGGTAGTTTTGTTTTAGTGAAAAAGGTTATGTCAAAGAACAACAATATCAATTTCTGTTTCCTTTTTTTTCATTAATGATATATTCGAAGTCTTATCGGATAATTTTGTGTGAATTGTCAACATAAAGCTAGCAAATCATGAAGTAGCATGTGCCCCAAAAGGCAACGATACTTGTGAGTTGTTGCATAAACCCGAAGTTTCTACCATTTTACGAGAAGTATTGCACCGCAATATAATTGGTTTACGCCTGTAGTACTGCAAAAATCTTTATAGTCAATTGTTTTAACAAAACCAAGATTAGAAGTACATAAATGTTCTGCAAGTATCAAACTCATAATTGTACAAAGTGAACGATTTATTTTACATATTCGCCAATGTCGCCGTTTATTAATATTAAAAATGGTCTACGCAAAAAACATTAAAAATAAAAAGGTCATAATTTCGCAGATTTTTGCTTCTGTAGAGAAATAAATAGAAATAAAGCTATTACATCCACGTTGCCGACCTCAATTTTGTAATAAACTAAGGCTAATACAAAATTACACATGTTAACCTAAGGAATTAGGCCACAGGTATCCGAAGTTCGTCAGTTTAGAATGTATATATTCTTCCAGCGAGGGAGGGGGCTAGCCAGGTCGTGCACAAAAATCTTCCACAGCTTCCTAATTTTTCAACATAATTTTATAATTTACCCCAATTTTCCAATAACATTTTGATGATTTTAATTGGCGGACGTGAAAGTTGGGGACATGGCGGTGCGTGCCCTCAGGCACGAACATGGTTTAGGGTAAAACAACGATTAGAGGGGTAACCCACAGCGCCGCATTATTCACACCTATAAGTTAGGCTAAGTATATCGAAAAAATTATATATCTTGCATTTGAGCTGCACCTCTTACTGTTGGCAAACTGCTAACAACTAAGAAAACATAAAAGTCGTAGTAACTGTGCAATCTGTTTTATTCGTCGTTACAGGCTTCGGTGATTTGGTTCCTGGCAAATCAATGGCACACGATCAACAAGATGCATTAGTTATTTGTTCGATGTATCTTTTGATCGGAATGGCGTTGATTGCGATGTGTTTTAAGTTAATGCAAGATGACGTTGTCCAAAAAACGCGGTGGCTCGGCCAAAAAATTGGTTTGCTCGCAAAAGACAAGTCTGAAGTACGAGTTATTGCTTTATCAATGCCGGCGAACGAATGTATTTTTTTCATTCTGAATATTTTTCGTATACACAAAACTTACGGCATCCAGGTAATAAAATGTAGAGTTATTGACCTAAAACAACGATCTATGGGTATTTTCACACTATTGATATACGATGCACGAATCATGTTAACTACTACGACATTTGACACGATCTTTAACAGACTGATTATTCTAGAGGACCGCTTGGTTTTTCATGGTTTGCATGACCCAAAGCCTTTAAAAATTTGCATAATATATACTACACATTATGAATAGGGTAACAAGTGCTTTTTGTTAAGGGATGAACTAACATAACGACCAGTTACTATTCTTGCTAGCTTGCTATGTTAGTGAGTACGTGTTACTACTGAAGTGACACTGAAGTTACTACTAGATTTACTGACAACAGAAGGAGCAGCGGTATAACCAATACACAAGCGTTAACAACAAAATCAAGATGATTTTATTTGCGAATATACGTTTTGCTACAACACGGGCCGATTAAAGTTCTTACTAATATATGTCATGTACGCACTGCTCCTTAGTGTAATATTAACACAGGTCTTTAAGTTACACGTCTGCAAAAATTCGGGCTAAATCCGTTCAGTCATTATCAAGCTAGAGACGATAATTGCTAAACGCATTTAGGCCCGGCTATAAAAGCGTAGATCTTGGACTTTCCTTAATGGACTCCAGCTCGGTTGATATCAACTACACCAACTTAAACCAGCACGCAAATGGACTGTAACAATTTGAGCAACGTTAAGAGAACCGCAGCAAAAACAATATCACGATATTAGCACTTGGTATCATTTTTTCGTGAAAATGAAGATTTTGATGTTTTCTTTCATTATTTGGAGGAGTTATTAGTTACTATAAATAAAAGAAATAGCTTACTTTAGGTTATAGAGAATGTAGTGACTCAAGTCATGTCAATGCACAAGTTCTAAATCAGTAAAATTTGAGTTTAGTTGGATCAGACAAGCGTATGTCGAATTTTTCATACTCTCCAAGGAGCACATGTGCTCACAACTAGGCAAGATGTTGTACGCTGAGCCTTAACCATATCATAACTAAAAAAATTAACCACATATATACCAATTCAACCCAGTGTTATATATATTTCTTAAAATTTATTGTGTTTAATATCCAAGCGTAGCCGCTTTTAACCGCAAACTATCCATGGTATTGAATCGTAAACAGTTTAATAGGTAATGACATCAGCAAGATGCGCTGTCTTGTGTTCATCAATATTTTGTATTTATTAAACAGTATGAGTTTGGGGCAGGACGTCAATACATCGTTATAAAAAGGATAACTTAGAGTGGGGGTTTGGCGGGCAGGAGCCCCCGAAGTAGGCTTAGTCTTACTATATGTCTCATATGGGAGGGACCTTAACTTAGGTTAGGTTAAGGCTACGATTAGGCTTAGCATATCCAGAAAGCCATAGCGTCCATTTCACTTCCACCCCTACATTGGCCAGTTATGCTATATATTTCTGGCAAAATATACATCTCCTCTTTTCTTCTGAAAGTTGTTTATACCACATCTTGCAATAATAGCAAAATTTTTTTGGCAAATGCTAAAATTTCAAAACTGAATGTTAAATGGCAAATTCACGGAATAGAGACCAGCTATGTAGTATATATCCTGGGTTCATTAATACCAAACGTAAAATTCACATTTGATTAACAACGGTTGTTTGTCACAGTTTTATTCATAATGATTTTAAACAGTCGTGTTCCTGTAATATTAATATTAACAGCAACATTTTAGGCATTACAACAGTAGTCACGCATTCTTTCAAAAAAGGTCAAGTTTAAATGGAAATTAAAACATTTATAAAATTGTAATATTAAAAATTTGAAAAATCATGTAATTTGTACCAAATCGCATCATTTAACCGCTTAAATAGTTTTATTAGTTTAAAACTCTATTATACGATAGGGTATTCGAACTATTAACCTTGAGAAGTTCGGAAATGTTCTAGCACATTGGAAATAGAGTTTAATTTAAAACTGCAATAGTGTTATATAATTTTTTAATGTTATAGATGGTCCACCTTAAAACTGAATTAGAGGTATACAGTTTCTCTCACAAAAAATTTAAATTACTGGGTCTTTGATTTCGCCAGGAAAATTACTGTGTGCGTGCAAGTGATTATCGCCCACAAATTTTCAAATTATTGGGTAATTACTGTAGTATACTACAGTAATTAAGCACCCACAAAAATACCGTGTGCACTACATTTTGTGGCAACCACAAATTTTTAAATTTGTGAGTTATTTGTAGCACCCAGTAAATTTCGGGATAATTTTTATCCCAGATTCAGTTATTAGTAGACGATCCATGCCATGGTCATTTCTATCTAAATTACACGTTTTCATTTCAGGAATCCTGTGAAGATGATTACGACTACGACGACGACGATAACGATGATGAAATTGAATCAGACGAACAAGGGAAGGAAGTAATTGTTGTCTACCAACAACCTGACCTCGCCCAGACAGCACCACTACCGTACATTACCAAATTCGACAATAACACTTGTCAGGAAAAAATCGTCGCGAATACCGAAAATTATTTTGAACCTAAATCTAAGTAGCACATGTATGATTTCAAATTTTCCAGAACGTTATATGTAGCATGTTTTACTGCATACAGCAAACAAGTAACGACTGTAGCATAAGCAGCCCTACGTTTAAGTATTCGAACGCGCGGTTGTGACTAGTTTACGCGAGTGCGAAAGCACGAGTTTGAGCGAGTAAAATCAACACTACCATACGTACAAATCTTTGAACGCACGGCTGAGTATGCTACTCCTGACTTCTAATATGACTAACCGTGTCTTCAGAGATTTCGATACACGGCTTTAAGTATATAAGCAGTGTTACAAGTAATAGTTGTAACATAGGCAGCCGTGCATTCATACATTGGTACGCACGCGTTGTAAAGAGTCCAAACCATTGCGATAGCGCGAGTTACCGCAAGTACAAATGTCTGAACGCACAGTTGTCTATGCCACAACTGACTTGTAACATAGCCTGCCGTGCGTTCAAAGATTTTTATGCACGGCTTTAAATATAAAACCTATTTTACAATGAAAAATATATATTGTTAAGATATATGTTACGATTTCAAGTGGCACGTACAGAAATTTGTCGTTGGTTCATCGTTTTACGCTATCTTGAAGACAACGACAGTAAGTTTTTGTTGGGGCACTCAGCTACATTTAATTATGATGAACTTGGTGACACGCATGTGCATAACTAAACACCGGTAGATCGCATATGTGCTGGATATAACTCAAAATAGGTTATTATTGTGTTTCTAATTATGTTTTCAGACTTATATGTTAACTCTATATCTTCAGCTTCCCCAAAAGAGCAGTATTTTGGAGTATTTTATGTTATTATATGTATAAATTTGTTTATTTTTGTTGCAACGCCTGCACCTCTGTATTCAAATGTCGAAAGTAGCTAATTTTAGATTTAGGGTTTAGCATATAGATGAAGCTAAGTCTTAGATTCTATTGCCGAATAGAAGTCGAACAGCTTACATTTCAGGCAAAATTTAACATGCTTTAGATTTTAATCGTATACATGTTTCTTCCAGCTACGGCAAACTTGTTTGTAATTTAGACTTCTACCATTGGTATCGTAGCTCTTTTATTATTTTCTGTCACCAGGACGGTCAAACAGCTCTTACAATATGATGATACACTAAAATCACTATTTGTTCTTACAATAAAGAGGTACTATTAAATCCTTTACGACCACTGATTAAAATTTTTATGAAATACAATTACAGCGATCTGCACAGTCAATCTTCAAGCAACGTATCCAAGTTGCTTATAGAATTTATATTTCTTGTAATCTTTACCATCACTTTTTCAGCCGAAGAACTTCGTTTTGAAAACTCATGGTTTATAATATCTGTTTTAGTGTGTCAGTTCATCATTAATATTTGTAAACAACACTTAAAAGTTGTTTAAAATTTCATGTTTTTCAATGCGTTTACGATAATTTGCTGCCTACGTTTAGATTTTTAGCATGATTTGGGCCTTTAAAAATGAACGTTTAGTCTTATTAATAAAATTGGACTAAGGAGTTGCACCAATATTATCCCTGTTTGTTGGCTTTACAACAGGTGGAATATATTTGTGTTTCAAAAAGACATAAAAATGTCTAAATCTAGCTGCAAATCGTCTGACCGACGGGTTCTGATGAAGACAGGCGATTTGTAGTGAACAAACTGAAACCGTTAGCACCAGATCGTAGGCTAAAAATATTCCATGCAGTAGTTTAGCCCCTAAGCTAGTATTTTATCATTGCTAAATTCATTAAAAAATGATTTTTTCAAGTTTCAAAAGGTAAATAGGTATATATTCAGTAAGTATTCTGAACTATAAAAGACGTCGAATTTATCATGTAATTGCTTATGTCTTAACAAATAGAATGGTAAGATTAATTTTACATGGAACAATTTTTTTATTTAAAGATGTTAACAACTTTTCAAATAAGTATGACTTTCGAGAAATACTATTCAGTCTAATACCAGTTTGGGATACCACGGTGGTTTGAATTTCATCTACAATATAGCTAAAAGTGTCAAAACAGGATAACCAACATGAAAAACACAAGTAGCAACCGATGAAATTCCAAAGTCTAGATATATATAATTATGTATTATTTTAACCTTGCACGATATATTAATTTCATTCACAAAAATATACTTCATCTATTTTTAAATGATATGAATATCACAGATAACTCTGATTTACCTTTCTCTTTCTGAAGCCGTTTATTACCTTTAGAATAAAATTTATCACAGGCTATCATCATTTACGATTGTACTGTGGAGCAAATCAATACATATATATGACAATTTATAGGCTATATATATCAAGTGCGTACGTATAGATATATATATACAAGTACGCGATATATATACCAATTACAAAATGCAAGTCTTTTTTGCACGGAAATTTTACATTGAACGCTTATTATCCGGATTTATAATGTTTCTAATTTTGTGTTTATATTCAGGCCCAACAGTCGTTAGGTATAAGAAGTGTGTACGTATGTGAGCCATTTACTCATTCGAATCAAAACAGATTAGATCTTCACATTTATTAAATAAATATCACAAATCACTGAAAAACTTGTACGAATAAACAGATAAGAGAGATAAGATAGTGCAAAAGTAAAATTATCTACATTTCAATTTTATACATAAATTTGGTCCGGTACAACCATTATAACATGAAACACGCTGCTATCAAAATTAAGTATAAATGAATAAACTAAATAAAAAATACAAAACACACCCTGTCTCTTCGGCCACCTTCTATCGGAATTATACAGGACGTAACTTTATCTTCGATCGGACAAATCCTTCAACAGTAACATAAATGGAACGCTTGAGGTAAATCGGTGAAATTATTGTAATCCTCACACAATGCGTAACCAGCGCTGTGTCAACCCAACGCCGTCCATTTCCAAAGACCCCAACGACCTTATAAGTTTTTTCGCATGGCTTAGAGGGTCCGACATATAGATGGTTACCACTAAAGCACTATATGAACGCCTATAAGATATGCGTATTTTTCAAAATTAGTAAAGATTATAATCACTGTAAACTGTTGTGACATGTTTTTATGCGAAAAATATTGCCCGGTGTGTCGTCGAAAAAACCACATTTTGTGGTAGTTAAGATTGTTTCTTTTACTAATTTCTAGTCTAATTTTTCTACTTTCACTTGGTCCAGTAACACCTTTTAATTCCAATATTTTTGGCTTGTTTATCGATTGACATCAATCAATGTTTAGTTCTGCTGCTTTGTACCACAGCTTAATGATATACGAATTTAATAGGCAAGGATATTGATGTCAAAAATCCATGGAATGGTCTCGTTAAAAAGGCTCCGCTCTATAAAGATTCAACTAGTCAAAAATTCTTTTATTTGGTCATAGTGGTGCCTACAAAGTGAAGCTATTATCATTCTTAGTTGGTTAGTATCATTGTTATGATAACAACGGTCATAAAGACATAATAAAAACATATCTTTCAAAAAAACTGCCAAAGGTTAATCAACTACGCGCAACAAATCTAGGTACGGCATACACTACATATCAATGGCTAAGAAAATATGTACACGTCACAGCCAATACGAGCCATAAGCATATAATTACTATTAATTAAACAATACAACATATATTCCGAACTATCGTTGGGCCTTTAGTGCACTGAATTAGAGAAAATTCACACATTTTATCAATATTCCACAGCTTGATGGAATACATAGATATTATACTATTTTGTAGAAATTATATTAGTCTCCTAGTTGTGCCTTTTTACTACTTTTGGTTAGATCGAAGTTAACGGTGCGACGCCCACGGAATGAATTTTCATCATTGTGTTATGAAATATATCTTGTGGCGATATATATATTGTTTTATAGTTAGACTTCAGGTTTTAAAGTCCAGCTATTTGCACAATTTTTTAATAACTAAACGCGCCAAATTTGGAGGTAGTTGAGAATTTTCCGATCAAGTCGCTTAGTATTATATATAATTTTTATTTCATTTCGAAGTGTTAAAATTAAACACGGCCGTTTCAATTCATGCATTGCCTACTGCAAGGAAAACCAAAATTCAAATAGATATAAAAACGAAATAAAGAAACTACCCAGTATTGAATCAAACTGTTTAAGTGTTTAAATTTGAAAAATATTTTAAAGGAACACTTTAAAAAATGTTCTTGACTTTTTAGTATTGTTACTGTCGCCTCTATTCATGGGTTTTCTACATGTTGCCAGTATTTGAGCAGAAACAAACAGGATATATATATTCAGGCAAAAATTAGCTATTTTCAACAAACGTATGAAAATCATTCTCATTTCAGTGCTTTGAATATAGCAGAAGGCGTGCATATTTATTTTCTTTAAAGGTATGGGTTTAGTCAACAAATGGTGCACTTTTTTGAACATCGTACTATTAATAACAAATAATTCCTCGTACTACAACAATAAATTCAAGCGTTAACAACAGAAATGTAGTTAAATTATCACAAAAATCACGAAATTCCGACAATTATAAATCTTTATAACAGCTGAAAACAATGCCAGTTGCAGATAAAAACTTACCATCAAAAAATGATATCGCACAATATTTTTTACCTATCTCGAGTGTAGTTCTAGCTAACTGGTAATGTTTATGTCGACCATCATTGGTTTAGGCCTGACATTTCAGCTATCGTTTACATCAACATATCATAAATGATATCTAGAGCAACCTGATAGTTAAGACACCGCCCCTGTTCTCTACTGTTGACCACGTTAATAGTTAGCGTTTGTCTCGACTTTATAAAAAATTAAAAATTTATTACAAAGTCTAAAAAACCTCAGATTACATCAAATATATATAAATATAACTACATATAGCGTTGGGCGGCGAGTGGATTGCTTTGACATGTTCCTTCGGCATTTCCCGCTTCGCACAAGATGTGTTTGCATGTTCAGACTTTTTACCCAAAATATGAGCTCAATCTTTGACCCTAATTAGTAAAAAATCTATAATGAAGTGAAGTGGTTGAAACTTTAATAGTGAAATTTGATCTCAAAATTATTCACGTAACGCCTCATTGGCTAAACGAATATCCTATAAACTTTAACAGTTCGAATTTTCCATAAATGCGGAAAGCTTAAATTTTTTGAGATTTTTTCAGATTTTAAGATAAACGTTGAATGTGTGAACACAACTTCATTGGACTTAAAAATTTCAAAATATTGCAAATATCAAAATAAAACAACAATTATTTTCTGTATTATTACCAAACACCCTTTATTCGATTATGTAACATTTTAGATAAAACAAAAACGCTTCAAATTCATTCCAAAAATATCGTAACACAATCTAAAAATGCACCAGTGATTAGGTCTGATGATTTACGCTAATCTAAAGCCTCCGTTTCACAACTTACTATGAAAGAATTCGCACTAGAGAAATCTGGTTTTTACCGCGTGTAGGTAGTAGATTACTTTGCCATATCATGTACTAGTTCTTTAATACAATAACATATTATCTACAACGTTTACAACACAATGCAATAAACATGATTATAAAAACGTCAACTTTTGGAGTATTATACATAAAACAACTTTCACCCAAACTGACGAAAAGACGTACTGAATAAGTTTTTAAAAGCATAGCAATGAGTGATGGCACACCGCTGAGTCGGCTTTGGCTCCTTTATAAAGAAATTCTTGAAAAAAACAGCTTAAACTTAATCGTTGCATCGAATTATTTATATATCATCACCGACGATCCTGTCTCTTGAGTATTATTACCTGGAAATTAGGTCGTTTTCTAGCTTTATTTTTTAAAATATCGTCAACACGACAATCTCGTCATCGTCATTCAATATAGAACTTCCTGTTATGCATCATTTATCTTAAGATGTGTGCACCTAGGACGGAATTCTATCACAAAACCAATTCCGGCTAGTGACAAAAATACATAGCCAAATCTGGCTCTTCATAAATAAAATAAATAGCTAAGCTATGCTAGTATGTTTGTACTAGCCGGAAGCGGCTATGTCTCAGGGTTTGTTATGTTTATAATATTATAATAAAATATTTATTATGTTCAGTTTAGCCAATTGTGTGGTGGGGCAAATATTTAACTCTATGCCCAAAAACGCAAGATTAGTGGTATTTAAAGTAAGTCGCATAAATTCAACTAAAGTAAATATATAAATATCGCTATTTTCAAAATTGTGGGTGCCAATTCAAGTGGTGATCCGACGATAGCACGTTGAGAAAAATTTTGCTGTATCTGTAAACTGGGAGGAGGGTAGTACTAATATCCAACTGGGGAGACACTCACTTCTTGTGGGTGCCAACTCAAGTGGTGATCCGACGATAGCACGTTGAGAAAAATTTTGCTGCATTTGTAACTGGGAGGACGGTATTACTAATATCCATCTGAAGAGGCACCGACTCTTTTGTGGGTGCCAATTCAAGTGGTGATCCGCCAATAGCACGTTGAGAAATAATTTTGCTGTATTTGTAAACTGGGGGATGGTAGTACTAATATCCAACGGGGGAGACACTCACTTCTTGTGGGTGCCAACTCAAATGGTGATCCGACGATAGCACGTTGAGAAAAATTTGACTGCATTTGTAAACTGGGAGGAGGGTAGTACTAATGTAGAACTGGAGGCACGCCCCCTGTGCCCCCTTCTCCCCAGCGACGCTCCTGAATCTCTGATTTCAAAAACAACTCAGATATATACAAATAATATCCTTGGAGATTTATAGCCATAAGCGCACCACATTCAACCACGATACCACGATCAGTCCTGTGTTATATACTGGAGTTGCAACAAAATTAAGCAATAATCCAAACAGTAACTAATCTATTATGTTGGTAATTTTTGTTAAAATATAGACATTTTGTATTCATTTTGAACAATCTATTACTTTTCTTTTTACTTTAAATGTAGTGTGTATCGTGTGTCTACGCTTACATCCTTTCTAAATATACTATAACATTCATGTAACAGTTATTCATTCAATGCATCAATAAAGAAATGCGTTGATTTTTGACTTCCTGCAGTGTCAACATGCAATCCCTCAGTAAAATCACTCTCTGGGAAAACACCTAGGTCTAAAATCCGCATACGATTATCACCATTATACTTGTTACTGAATAGTTCTCGCAACAATGCATTGTAACGTTTAATGTGGTTTATGACGCTTGAGTGAAAGTTATTTAACCGATTGAGAATTGTGCAAAAATGCAATGTAACATGCGGGTGAATGGCCTTAAATGTGGTCAAAAATTTAGCAACCTTTTTGTTTAGGCGGTTCGGTCCTCGCAGTGGTTTGTTGTCCTTAGACGACAGCGAACACGTTCCACCGAACACAATTATCTGTTCTATGTAAGGCGCCAAAATGAGCCTAACTGCCTGAAGAATATATTCAAGCCGAGCACCTGGTAGAGCGATACATATGACACGTTTGCATTTTGCTGAAGAAATCAAACTCGCATCTACCGCGCTCACAATGGAATCACCAATGATAATGATACTCGGCAAGGACGTCTGCTCACCAGACAAATGAGCACGTATCTCCATTAATAGCTTCCCAACATGGTTAGCGTGACTTCCCCAAAAACATCTCTTGGGTTGTCTTCGTGAAGATAAAGTGTGTTCGTTGCGAGAAGTTTGTCTCTCAACTTCACGTTTTGACTATATTTATGAAACTCAGCATTCATCATAATGAACAATTTTACTTTGTCCCAAAGATAGGCGTTTTGCCTACCAATGCTGTGGTTCAGGCGCTTCTGAGCCTTGCCGTTAGGAGTATTCTTCAAAGCAGTGGTGATCTCATAATCTTCTGCCCAAATAGCTTTTGCTGCCTGATAATATTGCTAGACAGTATCATACTGCTCGCCGCATATCTCAATGGGAGAAGGATGTAAATGAGAAAATGGACTTTCCGGACCGAAATACTTCAGTGTAGCCTAAAACAGGAACATGCGATACTGTTAAACTGTGGCGACGTTATTAGTACATGGCGCTCAACAATAAGGCAACATCAAAGCCAACATTAACTGGCAGTATTAGCAGGTCTAATCAGTAAGATCCATCCATCATTGATGAACGATGTTCTGAAACCCCTTCAGAATTTTGTGACCCTTTCAGAAAATGTGACCCTCTTCTTTTTTGCAGAACTAGGTGTTTTGGAGAGATCACGGCATACCACATACTTCTTAGCTAAGCACATTGCCTTGAGGACTCCCTTGTTTTCCATGTCAATATCCTGAAATGCTTTGATGTTGGATTTAGAAATCAACGCATACATATTTGTACTAAAGAACTGAACAACAACTTCAGAACGCTTAAGCTTCCGTGGTGCCAATGGACTTAACGCGTGGTCTACAATGACGACGGGCCACGAAGGATAACCCCTCATTTTGGCAAGAACCACTGTATCTGACGCATACAGTTTATCGCCTGAGGAGTTATCAGCCTTAACAGACATCCCATTAGGTGTTGATATTTTTAACGGAGAGTTTGTTGACTCGCTTACAGGTTCTGCTGAGTCAGCCTGAAGGTGGGCCGGCTTCAACCTATCAATGGAAACCTTCTCCACTCTGCCAGGTCTCAAACGTATTGTCATCGTTTTATCACCTCTCTCCAATACTTCGTATGGACCCGTATAATGATCTACCAAACTAGGTTGCATCATACCGCTGCGAAGCCATACATATTGTGCACTTGAAAGATCTTTCGGAACATAGCTTGGTGAACAATGGTCTCGTTTGGGACTTGGAAATTCGCGTACCATCTGAAACAACTTGCTCAAAAATGAGTGTGATGAATGTTCTACCATTGGTGGGAATGGCACAAATAGCGATACAGGGAGCTCAATATTGCTACCATAGACCATCTCAACCGGAGTAACACCTTCATTGTTAATAGCAGATCGCAATCCAAGAAGTACCAATGGCAATGACTAGGAGTCTCCTTGACACTTTGCACGCAGAGCATTCTTCAAAGTTCTATGGAAACGCTCTATCGCCCTATTGCATGCTGGATGAAACGTTGTTCGTTTACGTTTTATACCAAGATACTGCATTAACACGTTCCACAATGCCGATTTAAATTGTGTTCCGCGGTCGGAAATTAGTATTCTGGGCACACCAAACCGACTGATCCACGAATCAAGAAAAGCATAAGCAACTGTCTCTGTTGCCATGTCAGACACTGGCATTACCTCCATCCAGCGAGTAAATCTATCAATTATGGTTACTAGGTACCGATAATTTTTAGATGGAGGCAATGGTCCCACCAGATCAATATGCACCGTATGAAACCTAGCACTCGTGGGAATGTCGCCTATCAACGATTTGGTATGTGGAACTATTTTCGCTCTCTGACAACGCTGACAATTCCGTACCCACTCTTTTACCTGCTTCCTCATGCCAGGCCACACATAATGTTCCTGCACTGAACGCAGTGTTGCATCCACACCGGAATGCGATAGACAATGTATAGACTGGAAAAGTGGATAACGCATTTCATTAGGAACATACAGGTCGGAAAAAACTGTCACACATTATGATGTGGCTGTCTAACTCGCGCTGGACAAGTTGTAGCCTAGTCCATTTTAAATGTTCTTGCAGTGACGCATCGTTCGACTGCGCCTGTGAAAGTTGCGTTGCATCAAATCCTGCGGTAGAAACTGCACACACAGGCCTGGACAAGGAGTCTGCAATTATGTTTTCTGCACCAGATACATGTTGTATATTGCAACCAAATTCTGAGATGTATGAAAGCCACCGGGTTTGTTGTGGAGTCGGGTTTTTCATTCCGGGCGCATTTACCCGAGGCTTGTGGCCTGTCAAAATGGTGAAAGTCTGGCCAAGTAACCAATCAAAGTGCTTCAAACTGAGGAATATGGCATACAATTCTCTGTCAAAAGCAGATTTGTTAGACTCACTGCTAGTGAATTTCCGTGAGAAAAATGCTAAGGGCTTCCGCACACCATTATGCACTTGATGTAACACTGCACCCGCGGCAATCATTGACGCGTCAGTGGTTAATTCAACTTTACTATTAGGATCTGGAAAAGCCAAAGTTACGCAAGATTTTAACGCAGCCTTTAGGACCGAAAAAGACTTATTTAATTTCGTGTCCCATTTTACGGACATATTACTGTTTTTCTTATGTCCTTAGGTGACGTCATACAGAGGACTGGCTATTTCAGAGAAATGTTTAATAAATCTGTGATAGAACCCTACCATGCCTAAAAATCGTTTTACGCCACACACTGTAGACGGTGGCTCAAGACTATCAATGGCCTGCACTTTATGTATCAATGGCCTAGAGCCACTGCGTGAAATTTCCATGCCTACGAATTCAACTTTGTGTTGAAAAAATGAGCATTTACGACGTTTCAGCTTCAGACCATAATGATTCAGTCGCTGGAATACTGAACTCCTCTCATGGTCCTTATGGCTACTGCTTGCAACCAATATATCATCAATATAGGCCTTTGCGAAAGGCATGTCATGTAATACTGTATCAATCAATCTCTGGAAAGTCTGTGACGCATTCCGTAATCCAAATGGCATCCGTTTGTATATAAACATGCCAAAAGGGGTTGCAATTGCCGTCTTCTGCTGGTCCTCCTTGGTCATAGGGATTTGATGAAAAGCGTTCACCAAATCATGTTTTGAAAAAACCGTGCAGCAGTGTAAACCAATCATGATATCCACGGCATTAGGCATAGGATACCGATCTGGCATGGTCACTTTATTCAATGATCTGTAGTCTCCACACGGTCTCCAGGGGTCAGACGGGTCTTTTTTGGAACCATGTGAAGGGGAGATGCCCAGGCTGACCAACCTATAAAGACAATGCCCTGTTGTTCTAGCTTTTTAAAATAATTCTTGGCAATAGTTAATTTGTCACCAAATAGTCTTCGAGGCTTACAATATACAGGTGGTCATTGCATCTCGTGATGCACATTCATATCAGCAAACAGTACAGAAATTATCCATATATGTCCACGAGTTTGATCGGACAATTACAGATCTTGTTTCGAAAATAAACGGTGTTTAGGAAAGCATTAACAACTACCTTTGGTAGTTCGGCATTGCATTTATTAATCTCGTAAATATCTAGCATTTAAATTCTAATACAACGTTGATGACAATGCCAAAGGGCGTATCTCCTGAAAATGCTGTATTTTGCCAATTTCAGTACAAGATGTACATTGCCTCTCCCGCAAGGGTTATGCCAAAGGTTATGCCAAGTTATTGCCAACCACGGGGGTGTCATACCTCAACCGGCGAAGCGAAGTAAAGTTGCTAAAACTCAGCCGGCTCGAACTGTCAAGCCGGTGAACTGTAAGTGCACATATTCATGCAAAGCCATTTCTGAAAATGTACGCCGCACCATTCCGACTTCTGGAGCCTAGGCGACAAAACTATGCAGCGTAATTACATTGCAAGTTCAATCAGATCTAGTGAGCGCCAAGAGCAAAAAACTACGGAACACTCACGTCGGTCCACATCGAACAAGTATTTTATTTTAATTACTGAGAATGGTATGTCAATTACCAAAGAGTTCCAGGTATGTCAAAAGTTATTTCTTAGTACGATTGATGTCAGTGAAAAGGTGGTCCGCAACGTACTCAAGGATAAGTCAATTTCTGGCACGGTGTCTACACGTAAAGCCACAGCGGTTCCAAAAGAGCGAGCGGAACGCGAAGTGCTCAATCTTACACGAGTAAAAGAACATATTAACTCATTTACACGCATGCCTAGCCACTACTGTAGGAAAACAACACAGCGGGAGTATCTTGAACCGAACGTAAAATCAAAGAAAAACATGCACCGGTTTTATCTAAAGTTTTGTCAGCAAAAGGCTTACGAAAATCCTGTGTCACTTTCAACGTATAAAAATGTTCTCAAGAAATACTACCGAATTTCTATTTTTATGCCGAAGAAAAACAAGTGCGCAATTTTTTACAAGGAACGGATAATGCCTAACGGTCCTGAAAAGGAAAAGTTTCGTCGCGACGTGTATTTGTTGCATAGAGCACGCAGAAAGCGACAAAATTTCAGTACGACGCCGATTCCTTATTGTCTAAGAATGATTCCAGTGTTGCAGTATTTTCGTTCGACTTACAGTCCGTACTGTATGTACCCAACTCCAATGTTGGACTACTCTACTACAAAAGAAAACTCTCCACATATAACCTAACAATATGTAGCCAAGCCGACGGGGCAGGAATGTGTTATTACTGGACTGAAGTGGAAGGAAATCGTGGTGCAGTGGAAATAGCTTCGTGTCTTGCTCACTATTTGTCCAACCTTCCTAAAAACGTTACAAGAGTAATCACCGTGTACTGGGCAGAATCGTAACCAATATATATCAGCTGCGCTCATTTGGATAAAGAAACAGGGACACATTACGCAGATCGATCAAAACTTTCACGAAAGTGGACATAGTTATATGTCATGTGATGCAATGCACTCTGTTATTGAACGAGCTTCTCGCGATGTCGTAATTAACGTACTGACCGACTGGGTCAACATTATCAAGCTAGCTAGACCCGACAAGAAATTTACGGTCTTTCAGTTGAAGCATACGGATTTCTACGACGTCAAACAGATCACAGTACAACTGTATGTTCGGTGGCAAACGACCTAGCATTCCTAGGTTAACGACAAAAGATTTTCGATACAACGCGACAGAAACGTCCGTGATAAAATACCGTCCTGGATTTTCTGGGGAATTCAACACTTACTACACTGTTCAGTAGTCAACTCGGGCTAGCGCAAACCGCAGGCTACAACCAGCGTATACCTCAATGTTGCCTATTACGAATGCTAAGAAGTACGATTTGCTGGCACTTTGTAAATTGTTCGCTATTCCACCAGAATATTGGCAGTATTACGAGACATTGCCGACGACTATCATGGAGCGGAATCAACGTGTCTCGGAATTCGAACCTGACGATGATGAATTTTTTGATGAAGACTGTGGAGATAGTTCCGATGCCGAAGATCCAAACGCTCCGTGTTGCTCAAAAACCTTAGGATTAGTAAGAAAAAATCATTATTTTATGCTGGTTGTTTGCTAATTTGACTGATTCCATTGGGCGTATATGCAGCCGGATATTAAATTTTCGACAGTGCCATAAGGCGTATGTCGGAATATTAGCTAAGTCCCGAAATTTTTTGTATCCAAAAGTGTCATATATCTTCGATATATTTACTAAAATTAAATATGGGTACCAGTGGGATATATGCGCAGATAATAGCCTTTTCAATAGCAAACATTATATCACGAAGGTATTTCACAGTGGCGTTCAATTTTCAAGTGGCCATAACTCGAAACTGTACATTTTGAGATACGTCCTTTAGCATTGTCACCAACGACAAATTGGAAACTATTTGTAAACACCATCGACGGATAAATTTATTTCATTAATATTAAGCTATATCTGAAAATTATAATGTATAATATTGAATTGGCATAACGAAATTTCGAAGACATTACCCGACAACAAGGCATTAGCAATAAAAGTGAAAAATATATCTCATGATTGAAAGGGAGAGAAGCAAGCGGAGTTTTCACTAAGAACGCTACGTGGGGAAATAGTGCAAATATCATTTTTTCGCTTGTCCGTGTCAGTCTTAAATAATCTTTGGGTGTATGGATTTGGACAATTTTTTCATTTGTTTTTTCGTAGAGAAAGTGATATATTTTTAATTAAAATCTAAAAGCCTCGACCTCGCCTTCCAGGTCAAAATAACAAAAAAATGGTTTTAAGGGTTTTTTGTCAAATCAGGCCATACGTGTTCCAATGTTTCTCAGCTAATACACCTCTACACAGGCTTAGCATTCAAATAGAAACCTCATTACGAAATCAACTCATCGTGATCTGTAAATTTTCTATAACTTTTTTATAGGGCCGCTTCCTGTGCCACTGTAATCCCGAATATGATTCGTCAAGCCATCGCCAGAAACATTGGTTTTCCAAACTTCTGTATGTTACTGTGTTTTACCATACAACGAATGTATTAAGCTGATAACAAAACACGCTGAATACGATAGTTTTGTCACATTGGATCCAACTTTACTATATTAAACATTTTAACGGATATCTAAGGCTTTACGGTTGCAGAAACTAATTTCAAAATTTTAGCCTGCCTTCATTTGTTTTGTTATGTATTGTGCGCGAAACATCAAGAATGGTGCATATATAGGCTTTTTATGCGTACTATGGTTTGGCAATCTAGAACCTAGCGCGATTATTTCATGCATTTTCCGAAGGTTCAATAAGCTTACGGTTGATGAGCTTGCTTTCCGAAATGTAGTCTGTCTTCATTTGTTTGGTTCTGTATTTCGTACAGAGCCTCAAGAAAGGTCTATTTGCAGATTCTTTAGTACAGCGATAACGCCAGTTTGACTATCTAGAGCTCAGCAGGAATATTTTTTGCATTTTCACTGCTTTTTAATCGTTTTAGAATCATAACTTGATTTGCAGAATACCGTATATCTTGGGTAGTTTGATTTTAGGCATTGCGTTCAACGCATTTAGTACCGTTTATATAAATTTTTTGCTCCTCTTTAATGCATACTAAAAGTCCGTAAGCCTTCGAAATCCCAACTACCGTTAAAATTGGACTTAAATGATAATTGAAAATGGAAACGGGAGCAAAGCAAGAAGCTAAACAAGAATCACAAACTTTGGACCGTGGTCGTCGCAGCCTTCAACATGGACATAATTAAAGGTAATCAAAGGCGCAACTAGGTGACTATATCTTTGCGGAAAAATACAATAATGGATTATATGTTTCTTTTCCATAAACTGTGGATTCGATACAAAAATTGCGTATTTTTTTCGGATTTGATACACTAAAGGTCAAACAGTTGTTGGAAAATAGCTTGGTAATTCAGAGGTTTTATAGTTATAATATCTATAATCCTGTTTTACCAAAAAAGTTTAGTGATTTAGTCAGTAGTAACTTATTGAGTTATTTGCTGTGTTCTGGGCCTTTAGATAATCTATAGGAGGTGTTCCTTAGCTATTATCAGACTAGCATTATATATAAGGCTTCAGGGGTTTTAGGGGTTTTAGGTACTGTATACATCAAACACAGAGCCTGTTATACATTATTACACATAACGACAACCTTAGACGATCTTCGTTTCACTCTCCCTTGCGTAATACTAGTATTGCAATGGCCTAATGAGTTTTCAAAATAAATAATTGTAGACCATCACATGACATAATTAGGAAAACGCGACCCTACTATAAGGCAAATATCGGCAAGTCAAGTTTTTAAATTCCTTACGTCCGACAGCTATACACCATTTCCTCAGATATGCAACTGGTTGTTTGTGATAGCTGTGCAACGGTACTTATCGTTTTGTGACCAATTGCAGGAATTGTGCGAAGTTATTTAGGCACTCGTGTGGAGAAAGCCTCTACACTAATGCCCAATCAATGGCGTATACACGAAACATTAATGCTCAGAAGAAAGAACAGCTTAGTGCGAGGGTTCGGGAGCAGCAACCCTCTACTTAGTCTCATGCTCAGTCGAAACCCTATATTAAATGTGGAGCTTAGACTAAGATTTAGGCTTAGGATATAGATAACTGCAATGCTTTTTTCACTAATTGGGTTACTGTACCTTTCTCTACCGGTGTGCCGTTATCTACCTATGCAAGCTTAGCGGCTGTAACATTAGTATTACAATCATCGACCTTGAGTAAACAGCTTTTAAAATTTAATATAAATAAAATGAGTTAACATCAAAGTTGAGATCAGGTTGAGATCATATATATATATATATATATATATATATATATATATAAATATTCCATATATATATATATATATATATATATATAATATGTGTGTGTGATTAGGCACTTTTTCTCCAGATACATAACAAATGTATAATAAAAGCACTACCTGGTGATTTCCAACATTCATTTTTACAACATTCCTGAAAACAGGACGATAAAGTTTCAGCTACCTCTATCTGGAAGTTTACCCACAATATTATACCTTGCAGTGTAGCAAATTCAGAATCTATAGTGGGACGTAAATAGTGCTCAAAAATGCATGAATTATTTAATTTGGCAGATCTCTGGGCAGACGATGTGTATAGCAATTATCCACTCATTTTTAAGTGTGGCTCACCCTCAGCACCGTGTTTTCGAGTTTGCGTTTTAAGTGTTTGCAATTTAACGGCTATTCCCATCTGAAAATTTGTCCATATGCTATGGATCTTTTAATATTTGCTGCATGACAGCAATATTGTTTGCAAAGACCTTTCACGCCAAGAGAAAACGTTAATATGTATTTTTCATAATATACTAGATAAATTTATTCTGACGTAAGATAGATTACCCCTTTTTCCTAGTGCTGGGCTCTACTACAGCAACGGCTTTATCGCAGGAAAGAATATCCTTAGAGTTTTCTTGCTTTTTGTTTAACCCTCGGTACGCGGTAGTCAGAACATATCCATTTTCCTATCCCAATTCACAAGCCAACAGAAAATAACACTTTTCGAGTAAGATGAACAAGTTTTTGTGTTACAACCTGGTAACTGCTAATATTTTCACGTTATATGTAATCTGAAGTGTTACATTTACAGTCTAAAGAATATTCATTTTGGCAATTATGTAAATGACGACAAAATAATAAAATCAATATCAAATTGAGCATTTTTATAGTTGTTGTTATAAATTTGCTAATGTGATTAGCGCTATATATATTTAGTTTAGATTTTGACAGTGTCGTGTCTTTACGGTTTGTACAATATCATTAATATTTACTCATAAAAAGCACGAAACAAATACCTAAAAAGACTATTTAGAATCAAAATTAGTATGTATATATTTCGCTGTTATCATTTATAGTTTTGGAACATTTGTTCTATTTTTCACAGATTTTTAGTGTTGATCAGTCGCTTCCGTAACAACCGTGTATGTAACACCGAGTTTATCCCTATCTCAAATTTAGCTGCGATACAAGCGCTAGAAATTTGATCTTATAGTATATTTTTGCAATAAATGGCCTAATTTTATTTAAGATGCAATTACCAATAACCATTTCCATTAACCAAGTTTATTAGCGATTTTGGTTGGACCTAAGTAATAACTAGATGCTGCGCTGAGACCGTTGAGTTACCAGTGTTATTTCACGTACACCGTAAATATTTTATCCTAACTCAGCAACCATTTTCAGGTAATATTTAATAACAGCAAAATTACAATAAATTTTCCAAAAGCACAAGCTTTTCCCTGGTGGAGAGATTGTTGCGGCGATATTTATTATGCAAGCTTTCTATCTAATAGTGTATGTGCTGTGAATGTTCTATCCAAATTGTGCCAAGGAATCTCAAGTTATAGACAACTGCAAATCAACCGGAGAGGTATTATTCCAAAATTCATATTCATATTAATATCAATGTTTTAATTTTTTAATTTGGAAATTTGATGTTTGAAAACTCTCTTAAAAACTGGAAACATTAAAATATATGTGTATACAAAGTTTTAATATTTCAAACATTGTTAGTTTTGTGAGTAAAACGCCATGTTGCGTCTCTATTAAAAGATAATATAACAATTGTGCTTTGAATTAATTGTGTAATTAAGGTACTAACCTGCGTTAAGTTTGCTACCATCGGTATGTAAACAATTTAGTCACGATAACTTTTAATTTACCCAAAAATAGGGGGAAAGGGGCAAAAATCGAAAATTGAACCAGGTCAGAAAATAATGATCCTATAATTATCTAGGTCAGAAAATAATGATCCTATAATGATCTAGGTCAGAAAACTGATAGGTCATTAGTCGCTATTGTCTACAAAACTTATTGACTAATATCCCTCGAATTGGTGCCTTTCAGAGTTTACCATATTTGTTAGATCATAAACATTGGCTCCATAAATAGCATTACCAAATGCTACAAGAAGATAAAACGATGATCAGAGCAGCAGTTGCTTAATAATTCAAGGTACGGTGTTCTAAACGTTCAAAATAACATATATAACATCAAAGTTGTTTAAACAATAATTTCTTAATTAATCCACGTGAGAGCGCAATAGCTAACCGTACTGCAAGACATAAACATATGAACACATGTCTGCAGCTCTCAAATTTATCTAAAACAAGCCTCGTAACCGGTAATTACGAACTCGACTAACGAATAAATATTCACATGAGCACACAAAGACTTGGTTAATAATCATAATAATCAGCCTTGTCGATACTAAGCGACTACTCAATGCTGTCATATTCGGTATTGCAAGGAGATAATGCATGGCTGTTGGAGGATAATGCTTTATCCGATATACCTCAAGTCTTTGTGATTACATAGTTGAGACTAGCAAATATCGTTTTATTGTCGGTAAGTAACCATGGAAACCATACTACAAAAACATCGTATATATAGGTACGACTTGCTTACAACACACATATTACCAACTAGCAAAACTGACATGGGTCACCTAGCAGTCACCCGCGACCATCAGTGACCCACAGAAATCTGGACCCTCAATATTTCGCAGACCCACAGATGACCCAACTAAAATATCAATACTCCTACTTGCACAACACTGATGTGCTTAATAGAAGGGCGCCAAAGTGTTTCCGCTTTCTGCATATTGTTGCATACTAGAAAAATAATTATCAGGAGTGCTCTATCGTGAAAGATGCTTGTTAGTTAGAAATTTCAATCATAGTAATAAATGTATGCCGAAAACTCAAAAAATTCTTGATTTTACGTTCATGCGACGGAATAACAACAAGCACAATTGCCGTTGGGTTATGCCAGGTAAAAGCTACACCTTGGTTTCAATGATCCCACATTGGCTTTAAACAAATACCAGGAAAATAGCAGCAAGCAGGAATGAAAACACCGGCCCCTGTGGCCTCAACCCCACAAAGTGAAATAGCCCGTGATATCATGGCAAGAAGTCAACTAATGTTAGTTTTTACCAGATTGGAGATTAGGAAATTCCTGTAGAATCTGTACGGAAACCGCTAGGACAATCAAATCTTCAACGCAAATTTCTGCTACTGCGTACTGGCTAGAGGCAGTATTGTCGTAGACGTAGTGAAAAATGAACAAATGACGGCACTCAAAACAACAAAGCTTACAATGCAAAACAAAAATATAACATCGCATCGTGGAAACGTGAGAACATTCTTAAAGGATGCATATGATCGGCCATTTTGTTTTTCGCTACCGAAACGCAACATGCATATTGTTGTTCTGTTCAAATCCAAGTTTACCCATTCTGGCACATTTAACTATCAGCAAAACCTGTTAGTCGGCGCTTAATAATGTTCAATCCTAAAACATTCAGTTGAGCGTCAAATGGCTTCAATTTAACATTCCACGAAATATGGTTAGCCAGTAAAATGCTATTTTATACTTTTCTATCAACAAGGCCTACACTAAACGCAGTACAGTAAATCGGTATTTGAGAAGCCTATAGGCTAAACTTGAAACAGTTTGGAACACACAATTACGTGGCACAAAATAAATACCGGTTATACATAGAGATTTGGAGATTGAATTTTATTATGATTTTATCCTTAACATGCCTAATTTTATAAAGGCCCTCCGTTTTAGAATTTAGTTTCATATTTCATCGCAATACTCGTGTAACACCTCCATGAAACAATTTGAATTGAAGTAGATAAATTAAAAACCTTTCCATATCTCTACGTAATTTTTAAAACGTTCAAATGTCACAATAATATCTATACATCGGATTTACCACTCTGCTGTTAATATTATAAATTGTGCCGCTTTCGGACATGAAACAATTTAAATGACTGCTTCAATTCAGTCATTTTGTTTCAGGAGATTGTGCATTTAATACGATCGAAAAAATGATTTCCATCGACGGAAATCATGTAGCTAAAAATGAAGACATTGACGTATGTATAGACCTTGTGATTCGTTTTAAATATATTTTTGTAGCCTTTTATAAGTCGTGATGTCATCTTTAATTCTGAGCGTAACCTACCATTACGCTTTATTTTATTTCAAAGAAAGAATTACAGAAGTTAACTACAGTTTCGCAAAATATACAAAGCAATTTTTTTATTATATTGCAAAAAGAGCAAGATTTAGTGCGTTGACTAAATTCTTTTTGGAAACTGTCACGCCAGTAGCACCAAACAAACTCTTGACCCATTCATTGAGTAGATTCTCTAGTTGAGGCACCGTCTCACTAGCTGAGGAAACAGCCACAACACTACTCTGAAGTATATGTATAATCAACTGCAAATACAGCCTCCAAACCCAAAGCGGGAAGACTAAAAATTGGAGACATTGTTGTGAGAGTGCAACTGCCGGTTATATCATTACATTTAAAAATGCTATTAATATCTATATATACTAGTATATGGTATGCTAAAATATGCTCATTCTATCGTACCAATTTCATATAAAAAAATATTTTTTTTTAAAATCCGCTGTAGCATATAAAAACACGTAGCGTCGAATATTGCGTAATCAGTTATTCTTCCGCACAACATACACAGGACACAAAACTTACATTTAATCATTTTTCTCATCCAGTCCCGTTCATCAGTCTTGTTTTGTAGAGGGAACGGTAAATCATTTGTAATTATGAACTTGCGCAAAACCCGGCTTATAACTGTGGCGGGCCTCCGGCCCCCATGTCGCTAGATCACAGCCACTTGTCTGCAGCCAGCGCAAATATCCACTTTTTAAACCGGGTAAATACGTATTTAAATTCATTATATAAACCTCGGAGACAAAAATCAACCACCCAACCGACTTAGCGCGTCAAATTACCTTACGTGATGGCAACTTCAGTTTTTCGATCTCTGAACCCACGAGGGTCATATATGCGAAGCGTACATCCGATGGTATGCTGTCCCTCATAAGTCTTTACCCGAACCTCGGAGGCGAAAAGTAACTACTTGAGCCGACCCGGCGGGCTAAATTGCCTTATGCCTTATATGAAGATAACTTCAATTTTTTTATTTATGACCTCCTAACGGTAATGTAGGGGTGGCGCCGTTCCGATGGCATCCTGTCCTCTCATAGATCCTTACAGGAATCTAGAAGGTGAAAATTAATCACTCAAAATCAAGCGAGGGGTTGCACATCACCTTATATGGGAATAACCTTATTTCTTCGATCTCTGGACGCCAGTGTCATATATAGAAGTGGTGTCGTTGTCTTTCCGATGGGACAATGACACCCGATAGCTCTTTACCGGAACTCCGAACGAAAATTAACCAGTCTAAACGACTTAGCGAGTCAAATTACGTTATATGAGAATAACTTTTTTCTATTTTTGGATCTTTAAGGCCCCCAGGAGTCGTAGACTTTCGATGATAGCGTGAACCCATAGCTTCTTATGGGTCATTTACATTAAACTGAGTGCAAGCGAACTTAGCTTTGTCCAATAGTCAGGCGCCACTATCACATTGTCCTACAACAGTGAAACCCAACTATGAAGACACAAACAGCAGCTTAGCGACACTGTCAGGTTTTGCACATAGTCTGAGCTCACTGTACATGATGTAACACTGCATTAGGTATAATTTTAATTATATTATGATTATATACAGAATATAATCATAAGTTCCAATAGTTTATAACACATATCATACCGATATACGAATAAATAATGAATAATGAATAAGCCTCTATTATACTGAATACGCACCAAGTATGTAATAATATAGTGCAACCATGGCTTGCATATAGATATATATACTAAAGTTATATTTTCTAAATAATCTAATCTAATCTAAATAAGTTATAATAGCTAAAAAGCTAACGTATTATTTTATGTATCCTTAATATACTATAAAGTGTATTTTTACGTATATTCAGTCTCAAACCTTACCTGTAACTTGTGTTGCTACATAAAGTACCAATTAGTCTTATTGTATATATAATCCGCATGTATCAGAGTATGTAGTAGCATATTGTTTAACTTTTGCCAATATGTAACTTTCGTTTGAAATCTCCCAGGTCCCAAATGATATCCGATAAATGTCTATCAGAGTTTGATCGACCGTGGAGCATCCGAGTACCATATGAAGTAACGTCGACGTGTTTATGAATATTGTTACTTAAAGGTGTCTATAATAAGAAGAAATTACAATAAATTATCATGATTACGTAAACGAAGAATTGGAAACCTGAAAAAAGAATAAGTAAAAATATAACATGTAAGGAACTCAATCCTGTAAAGTCGAAACAAACCCATAGCCAAGCACTGCAGGTCTTAACCGCGTCCGTCCTTTAGATGTCCGGATATATGGAAATGGCCTCCACACCACTGTAGCGAAGCGAGTCCTAATGGGTATATAATTCTTCAACTTTCCAGCGATGACCTTGTGTAATGGTAGCACTCAGAACCTAGGACTTCACTTACTACACAGATAAAATAAGCACCAACTTAATATTGCTAAATTAATTAATAGTACGACAATAAATAATGATTTGTTTGAATTGACAAGGTGGATCTAAGGATCCAAATAATAAATTAATATTAATGCTCGAGCAAACTTTATGAACCACAAGGTGGATCCTCCGATCCGGCCTAAGCTTTGACTTAAGCTTAGCTCTACCTAGTCAATATTTTATCGGAGCACCCCTGTGCTCTCGAATAAACAAATTTTCGGAGCAGCCCGTCTGCTCTCAATAACCCAAGAAGATGTGGAGCACCCCGTGTGCTCTCAAAGACCCACTAGTAAATGGAGCACTCCTGTGCTCTCAATAGTAAATTTTTGGAGCAGCCCGTCTGCTCTCAATAAACCCCAATTTTTTAAAACTTGGAATCAGCGCTGTGTCTTAGCTTTATGTAACTACTGCCTAGCTAGACCTGTGTTAATTAACAAGGTGCCGTGTGGCAGTTAAGCTAAGAAAATATAATTAAAGTGACTACTTACTCTGAGATCTCCGATCGCGACTGACTCGCTGATCGAACAAGAACTCAGCTTAAATAACCCTAGAATCTAGGCTAGCAAAGCCCAGATAACGCTGAATAGTTCTTGAAATTTACAATACGCTGCACTTCAGCTCAAAAATTAAAGTTTCAGCCTCATACTGCTCAACAATTTTTCTGTGAATTCGACATTTAAATTGTTTAATATATTGGATCATATTGCAAGACATTATAAAACTTCTTTGAATGTCTAGTAAATCCATGTAATAGCGGCTAAAATAACCTGGATGTTTATACCACACTGCAACAAAATTGACATTTAGCACACCTATTCGTTGTATTTTATCCTTTAAATAAAAATAATTCTACGCAGCATTTGTCATGGAATGGTTTAATTGCGTAACACAAAGCTGTTGCAAGATCAGTGCCAAATTTGACATTTAAATCGGGTAATAGCGGCCTATGTTGTCGAAATATTATAAAAAAAATTGCCAGCATGTAGCAATTCCAAGAATTTTCATTAAATCTTTCAAAGGTTCTAAAATAATTTAAAACTTCTTTGTAAACACAATGTAACAGTTCGAATAAATAAAAAAAACTAGAATTTTGTGTGCCACGACTACATTTAAATGCAGGATGTCTTACAAAGAATAATAGTTGCATGACAAAAAATAGTAGAAATATTATGCCACGAAATATTTATATCTCAAGCTAACATCCAGCATTTACAAAAACAATAAAAACAGGTCTTACAAAATTGCATTATTGGCCCTCCCGTGGGCACCTTGTGCTCAACCATAAAATCTTTATACTACAATCGCATAGACGAGTGCAACTAAACCTTGTTATACACGATGAGAATAGCAATCGCCCTCCGTTTTGTCTATAATCTGTGAATAAATAGGGCTCTGGAGCACGCATTATCTAAAATCTTATGTAAAAAAACTAGTCGAGTGCTTTGTCGCAACAAAAACGTGTTACTATGTTTAGTTTTATTTTGGACCAATACCTTAAAAACGTAATACACCACCATACACTTCGTTCGGGAAAGCAAGTTCCAGAATATGAAAAAAATGCGACATTCTGATCAGGCTTAAGCAATACTGCTTCAGAAGATACGCTAAATTTATAATAGACAACAAGGTAGCCAGCGGCTTGTCACACAGGATGCCAGTCACTTTATTTGAAACAATCACTTCACATAAGCGTTAAACATATAATTTAGCAGTACAAGCTAAGAAAGATCTAATTTAAAGAACCTCCACTTTATACTACTATGTAATGCAACAGTTGTCGTCATGAAAATTACAAACACACTTCGAGCCAGATATTTTTTTCAAAGTTCATGACCCTAAATCAGAACCATTGTAATAAATTACATCAATATAAACATTTTAAAGCTAGGTCTGCTACAATGTTTAGTGATTAAATTATCGACCAACGGACAATACGAGAATAAACACAACATTATAATGGCATTTTCGTGATATATACACGTTTTCAAGTGTCTAATACACCGCCTGCAAAAATGCACACACCGAAGAACAATTCAAAGATTCCCGGAAACAATCACTTTGGTGGGTGCAGGAAATACTATCCATATTCTGTCATAATTTGTAAAAAATTTCCTCAGTCGATTAGTTTCCACCGAGGCCGATGAAAACAATGACATGGATAGGTCTAGAGGTAATGGCAGTATTTCTGGCTGGCCTTCGAGAAAGTACATTAATCGATGTACCAAAGGTAACCCTAACACTCTACCGCCCAGAAACGCAACCTAGCTGTAGGGTCATTTCACGCTACGATTACCTTTTGGTCGGGGGCTAAAACTGGATATTTTGGCCAGTAGCACGTAAACGTGCAGGGAAATGGTAAAAATGTTATTTGCGCTAGGAAGCGTCATTAGTTAGCTAGTTCAAACAAAAAAAATTTTTCGGCTTCACGCACGCGGTAAGAGGCTGGACATCCACATAAGTCCCCAATTGACAAAAATCGTAATGACTAATTTTTCGACCTCTTTTTTTCGGGTAGTGTCGTGGCTCCGTGCTCGTAGTTATGGCCCAAATTCTTTTCTATGCAGGATTAGTCAGGTCTACACAACATTTTTAATTGCACGATTTTCAAATCTACTCCAATCATGGAGAGTGACAGCTGTCGATATGGCATGAACCCCAGTTTTACCCCCCGACCAAATTCCTTTTTTGGTCATTGCTCGTTACTTATGCATGGTACATAAACGTTGTTCATATATCATACCTGTCCCCTGGATGCCTTTTGAAAAAATATTAACCCAGGTGCTTGCTGTTACTTACCCCAGCGCTAGGGTCAAAAGATCGATTTTAGCACATTTGATTACCCCCCGACCGTTGCTAGTTAGGGATATCGTGGAGTCAGTAGAAGTCAATTAATTTCTCTGTTATGGTTCTTTCCAATCACGAAGCGAATGGTGAAACGACCTGATCTCTATCTCGTTCCCAACCTGTTGATTTCAGGCTTTTACCCACCCCCGACCACACTTTTACCCCCCCCCCCCCGACCACCACCAAAATGTGGAAAAATCGAACATATGATGTTATTTCGAGGAAATTTCACGCTTTTGGTTCATAATACATTGTGGCAATACATTTCGACGACATATGTCGCAAAATTATTTTTTTTTAAAAATTCTAAATTTACCCCCCCCGACCATGGTCTCAGGCATGTACACTGGCAGTTGATATGGGCTGCCATTTTGTACCCTCATAGTGGAAATTGTGGTATAGAATATCTTACATACCGTTTTCAAGTTAACTATGCTGGTTAAACACGGTCGAATTGGCAATTTCACATTTTTATTTCACATTTTTACCCCCCCCCCCACCCCGCCAAATTTTACCCCCCCCCGACCACAAGCTACTTCCGGTATTCTAACATATCTGGCAAAGGGTATGTTTTGAATTTTTTTGCATAACACTTCCCCCAGGCTAAACTATCGATATAAATAGCTACCGTTTATGGCCGCTTCGTTTCCATTTAATAACCGGTATATATCGGCACCCCCGTGTTTTAAAAGTGTTAAATTTGACCCAAGAATAGGCATAAAAAGCTTAATTTTATTTTTATTTTATTCCGCATAACGTCATTTTGACCGCGCTGACGGGCTGCACGAGATACGATCACAAAATCGAGGCTAGATGCAACCTGGAGCATACAAGAGGCAATTTTATGGTACCTTGCGGAGCAGCAGGGGTGGTATTTGAGAAGCCATAGCATAAAAACGGTTAAAAAATTTTCTATAACGACCTCGAATTACGGATCCTTGATGTTTTTTGGTCATATGGTGTAAAAATGAAGATAGTCGGAGCCAAAAAAGTCATTAGTCATTTTTTCTGGGGCAAAACGCCATCGTAGCGTGAAATGACCCTGTACTATCTTAATAGTGTCAAAAGGAGCGGGCATCAAGGCTAACAATAATTAGGATGTACACTTAAAATCTGTGCCGTGTTCGCAGTCGATTATCTGTCACTGTCTATAAGAAGGAAATGGTAAATGATGCTAATGATTACCAAACTATCTACTGGTTGTGAGGTTGAACGAAAATGAGCCGACAGTTTGCGGTATTAATGTTTGCGAGGTGCGTTATATACCTAGGATTTCTTTAACAACATAGTTGATAATTGCATCTTACAACTCTATAATTGATATTACAACCTTTGTGACTATAGAATAGGAAAAACGAAATAATCAATTACCTGCCAGTACGCACTATTTCCACTACTCGAAGTTTTCGAATATTTGTATTTCCAGCGCAATAAAAATGATTCTGGCACAATTTGTATTAACAGCCGCCAGGCTACGTCTTCACAGATCAATGAAATATCGAATACTTGATGGCCTTTCGTTGTAATGCCAAAAACAAGGTATCGCAGCGCGAAAACGAACGTTTCGGTAACAGTTCTGACAGAAAAAACACTCTTAAACAAATGCAATAAAAATATTACGAAAATGTGATAAGAGTCCAGTCCACGAGTAGATTGTATTATTATATAGTTTTGAAACTCGACAAAAATCAGTTGATGTAGCGTAAAGCGCATCGTGAATAGGAGTTGTACAGTGGTTACATTTGAAAACGAGAAACAAAAACCTTTTTATCACAGCATTTCAGTGCTCGGAAACCCCCAATAAGATTATAAAAAGGTGACGATTGGCGCTAGAGCCGTGCAGGAGACAGTTTTTCACGCACCCTCAGTGTGCACTCGAAAGTTTGATGCATAAGTTTATGTAGGCGCGTTGACATAACCAAACACCGTACTAAGAACAAAACGGCCCACAATTCGGTACACTCGGAGTGAAACAGCTATAAAGTAAGCGGACGGCGGGGACACAGATGAATTCTACCCTTAAACTTTTGATAGTCAGATTTGAAAAATCTAAAGAACATTCATAAACTTCGACAGCTTTACAAGAATTTGCTTATTGTTCTCCTCGATATCATGGCATACATGGTTAACTGTTGCTTTGGGAAAGTCATAAACTTTTCTTTGCTTACCAAGTCAGAACTAAATAGTAAAGCTTTATATTGTGTGCCTTAGCGTTGCCGCTCATAGATGATTTTTTTAATGTAACAACAAGGAAACGGGATTTATTATACCATGTCGCGAAGACGAATATCCCTTAGATAGACTAAGGTTTTAACTACAACCAGCGGGTCTTAACACGCTGTTATGGACCCTCAAAAATCAAAAGTATAACGAGCGTTAAGTGGAGCCGTGCCAGGGTACAATAAAAACCCAACATCAAACACCACTCCCCAACAAAAATCTCTGCAGTTAGCCCAAGAACCTATCTAAAAGCATTTGAATGACAACGCCGGGTATCTCAATATATCGCCACGTCTAAATGAATTCTCGATTACTAGAACCACTTTACTCAGGATAATTTATAATCGAGAACGCAATCGTTCGAAGGTTCGAAAACACATTAGCATACAAAAATATAAAGATGGGTTGTCAACCAAACCGACGAAAAATCACGTTTTCCTCTATGGTATTCAAAAAATCCACCGCTCGCTCTGCTCACTCCGGTTTAGTAATGAATGGTAGATTGTGAAACGATTTAAAATGCCGTGTGTCAAAGAATCCATAGGTTGCAGCGTTATCGCAAAACGTTTTGTTCTTAAATCCGCTAGGACACAAAACCAAGTCTGTGTCCGTTTTTCTATGTTATAACCCTTTTGGTCGCCAGATGACTATTTCAGAAGCAATTTTTTTAGAAGATGACTACCAGATTTCGCCAGCTCAACTGTACCATATACTCATAATTTTGTAGCGACTTAAGAAAAAAGTTTGAGTGAAAATCAATGTTTGCACGCTCCGGATGCATGCCAGGTCGCAAAATTAAGCTGAGAAAAATAACGAGTTAATTTTGTACAGAAGGCAATATTTCCACCTGCGTTCCTCTCAATATAGTCTTCCTTTTGGTGTAAGGGCGCAATATAATTACTCACCAGTATTTAGTCCAGCGACACCGATGCCAGAAACGCGGATAAGAAATTTAAAAATACTCGGCGTGTATAATCAATTTCTCGTGTTTCAGAAATTGAATAATTAATAATAGCACTTTTGCATTTAAACTGGTACGCCTTAAACTAAGCATTGCAGCAATATGATAAACAGTGTAGAACTGGATAATATAGAATTGTCTCCAATAACGTGTCCCAGTATACTTCAGGTACCAGGACATAATCGAGATCGCTTTTCTTTTCTTTTTTTTTGGTTCTAATATTTGTTACTTGTCACAAGCCTCGGGTGTGAAGATCCTAACCAAGGTACAAATAGCTGGGAAAATTCGGCTTACGCAAATTGACTAAAAGGTAGTTTTTCCCCCAAAAGATTAAAAAACAGACCATTGGGGCCGATTGAAATAGTAAGCCTAGATAAAAAAGGCTGAAAATTAGATAGAAAGATTGAATCCCGCTTAGGCAATAACATGTGCACTAAGGATCTTTCCCTGCGTGCGGAAAGCCTGCAACGTCCGTGAATCCCACCCAGAGTTACCAACATAGCATAAAAAAATTTTTGTAAATTTATAAGTTTTACTATTTAAAAAGATTCACCCTTTACCGCATGAACTATTCTGTACAATGTTGAGCAAAATTTGCCGTGACAGTGGAATTAACCTAGATAGATTTAATAAGAGCTTTTGCCTAAGTTGCTACGCTACCACTGCGCTGTTTCTCGGTTCCTTAATGGACCTCACAAAGTGAAAGAGCACCAACATGCATGCAAACACACTGCACGACAAGACAAACTCAGCAAGCGCATCGCGTTGCAAGCGTACATCATCACACACGTGTAACAATATAGGGGAAAGGGCTAAATGTTTTGGCTTCAAACAAAAGTGTGTCAAGGCTCAAGACAGTGCATGTCTCAGAAGCATTCCTCTTTGAAACCTCTATCATTTCCAGCAGGTGCCCGTTACGTTAGAAAGCGCGCGGAGTTTCATCGTAATTAAATGTGACAAGGCCCAATTAATAGGTTACTAGTCGAATGTAATCATGTTTGCAGCCGTTAGCCGGATACGGTGCATTAATACAGAAAGTTTCTAGGTCGATGTGATAAAGTTTGATTATGCCACCTGTCATGGAATTGACACTGGTTGTATTTATTCGTTGTTTTTTTCAACTCTCCTTATAATTGATACTTTATTAAGATGAATTATAAAACAAAATGTTGAAACATCATGCATGAGTAAACTTAAGCTGCGCCCCTTACATCCTCTTTTGACAAAAGCGATTGCCATTCAGTTGTACACTGAACACAAATTTCATTTTTGCGTTAAAGAACAGAAATTAGTCCGTTTCATATTCCACACATTATAATTTGGAAATGTTCGCGAACACACTGGTGTTAAAGTACAGGGACCGAATTGCATTCGCTAATGGCGTTATGGAACAGAAAAATGTCGAAATTGGATACGGCTGTTGAAATTCGAGTTTTGTTCGCTAACAACGTTTTGTACATGGTGTCAAAAGAGGATGGTTGGGGGCGCATCTTAAGTTTACTCTTGCATTAACCACATTATTCCGGTATAAAGATAATTTAATGTCTAAAATGTGTTAAAACATTAACAAGCCTTTTTACTGTTTCGTACTGTGTAGCTCGTGATTTACGACACGCCTAAATCTCGTAATCTGACAAAAAAATATCGCTATCGTCACTGCGGATTACTAATAATTCGGAGTTATATATTTAACGTTTACATTACCGAATATACAACAATTTGGGCCGTTTCACTATCCCGCTGTTTTATGGCGAAGCCTCTTGAGTCAAATACACAATTTTTAACGCAACAGCTACAGTTTAAGAGGCTATAGTTGAATATTCTTAGTTTGCCATAAATAGCATTTTTAACTGTCGACATATAAACTTAAAAACGTTTGTTTGTCATTCATTTCCTTATATTATTTTTATATATAATAAAGCAATACAACTAATACACTCGCAGCACCGGTTTCATGGGATGTTATGTCTTCAAGCCTTATAAGCATCCAACAACTCCTTTATTTGTTAGAAACTAAACAATGATTGTCAAAGCAACGTATCTTCACAGTTAAACTTTAGCAGTGCGCGTACTAAGCAGCGCACTATCTACACTTTTTCAAAAAACGTCCAAATTGCGGTATAAACAACCAAAAGCAATATATTTGTTTACCAAAACTGTATAAATTTCGTTGCCATCAGTTATGGCTCTGCGACGGCTGCTCCTATCTAGGTCAAGTTATTACTACGCATGTATCGCTTCTGAGTCAAGCATATACATTTCTAAGATCATTGTGGCGCTCTGCTGTGATCACAAATTAGGACGAGATTTCAGGCTCACGATCGACCACGTATTGCTAACATATTCTATGGGCTTACAATAAATACTCCGGTTTGTTTTGAGGTACAACTAAGGATGTCTCATCTGCTTAATCGATCAGCTTATCCCTCTCATTTGAGTTATGCGTTGCTTGCGATTTGTACTTACTAGATAATAAAAAAAGGCATTACATTGAAACCCAACACTTTATGCTTAGCGCCCCGTTTGCCAGAGAAAACTTGATATTATTTTTCGTAAACCGTTTAACGAAGCTACACGAAATCATTCGTTCATCATTATTACCCGTATAAATAATCATAGCACGTATAGACATATTTCTAGTATGAATGATGCCATTCAAAATCTTCAACCCATTAGGAAAAGGAAAAAAATTCAAGGGTGGGATTATAAAATACCAAGTATTCAGTGTGGGATTTAGGAAAATAACGCTGACAGATTAGTGCCTGAAGAAATATACTGTATTGATGATAAACCAAAAATTAATTTTATACTAAAACAAGTCCATCGCAAGTAAAAAGTGATGTCTGTTTTTGACACACTCACACCCAACATCCAGAAATACTCAGTGCAGAAATGCTTTATTTGTAAATTGGTCCCACATTTTTGTAAATTGGAAATGCAGTATTTGTAAATCAGCATATCTGCTTGGGTTAAAAGTTCTCCGGGTAAGCTATAGCTTGCTGTACATATCTGAAACTTACCGTAATAACGATACCAGAGGTAGTAAGTAGATTTCAAGGTTTTATAATGTTTTAAGAGATATCTTCAGCTTCGCGATATTTGACGTGTTAACTCCCAATCCTATAGTAAACTTGGGCCATCAGGTAGTAAATTATTATCAACTTTCAAACAACAAATAAACGATCTGTAATCCAGATTCTCTTAGCTCAAAAGTTTAAAGAAATTTATCTGGTGCATACAATGCGAAACCCGATAAAGCGCGCTGTTAATAAAAAAAACAGAAATAATGAATAGCGAACCAAGGAAGCGTAAATTGTATCATTAATTTTATCATTATAACGAAAGTATACGAAATGCTTATAATTCAAGGGTTGATTCAACATTTCTAATAACATTAGAAGGTAGCGCTCGCTGGGTTTATTGTACTTTCTTTCCGAGAGTCCATACTCAAGTAAAAGCTATTGACTTAACCCTTAAACCACTTCATTCCTATAATAGCATCAAAAATAATTATGACTTATCATAGTTTAAAAAACTTTTGAAAAACACGATTACAATGTGATTGGCACGTAACTTTGATAAAACGTGACATATCAAAGCACTTGGAATCCTGCAAGAAAATGTCGAACCACTAGAGACAATGTGACGAAACGCAGCGTTAATACTGTAGTGTTATCTTGAAATTATCGAACATCAACAAACATGGAAATTCCGTTGTTTGGAGAGTAGCCAGAGTAGCAATTTTACCTAAAGCCTTATAGGTAGTTGAAAACCATTACAAGCTTACATCGAGGTAATTCCATTTAACTAACGAACTACAACGATGAAATTGGTATGTATTAGAGTATAACTACAGGTTGCTCTGCAAAACTAAACCGGCAGTGCATAATGTAACAAAAGGAATTGGATTACCACCAGAATTTGTAGTATTAATTTAAACGTTTAAGGGCTACCAACAGTGTCGTAGAGCAATAGACATTAGAACAAACTTTACCGCGGACATTTGCCGTTGTCAAACATCATGTTTTATCAAACTTATAACACATCTACTGTGCAAGTACAAGCCGCTTTGGAACGGGAACGATCTTATCAATATTCACTCTGTCAATATAAGATTTACCTTAGCGAAACGATAAGCTCTTGCCATTTGATATTTGCGAAAATGATTTTTAGTGTGGACTTGTTGCGAGAAACTGAAGTATTCGCTGCCTTTCGTTTCGACGTGCTCGTTTGTTTCGACCATGACCCCCGCAACAACCACGCATTCGCTTACGTGCTGTCGGAAGTGGAGCAAAGATGTGAGCTAAATTAAAACAGTATAATTGTAACCGAATTTATTTTTAATCCTACGGGAGAAAATGGCACAAGAACTACACGTGACGCCATAATACACCAATTTAAACCATAAGATTTAGCTAATAACTTTTTAAGCACACCAACGATCATCGTAATTTTAATTCTAAGGGCTATCTGTGGATCGAAATACTACCAGAATTAATTCTCGCGTCGAGATACGTGCTTCAGCCAGAAAATAGAACTTCGGAACAATCTATGCTCTTATTCACATTGCATTTTTTTCATTTATACAAAAATCTCCATATAAATGCAACAAAAAAACTTAGCAATTTGCTGGAATTTTTTTATTAAATTTCATTCCTAGAAACCACCACATAACGGATCACACATATACATATAGCTTCCTGTTAAGACCCGAGCCTTAAGTGATGGATTAAATTCAATTTTGGTCTCCCCTAGCAGCGAATTACAGATGATCCCTGTTGAAACACATCATTCGTAATCAAACAGTATAACATTTCGTTCTATAACTTACACATGTAAATGCAAAATAACCTTCGATTCATTAATCACCATAATTTTAAGTGTGAGTACTTTGCCAAAAGGCTGTTCGCATTAAAACGGGATAAAACACTAAAAATTTAGCTTATTATAACACATATACTGCTTTCACAAAATTTACATTTAAAATATTGATGCTGGAACTTTCGAGGGAGAGAAGTACACAATGTTGTACTTTGTTCAACCAATAGAATTTTGATAGTGTAAAGTCTAGGGTTAATTGTACGTGTTTCGAATTTCTTACTGATTACAAGTCAATAAGTGAGAATAAAAGCTCGTTTGAAAACACGTAATTCGTCAATTTGGGTTTATAGATAGATTCGTGCGGCAAATTTTTTTATGAAAAACCACCTCAGAAGTTGTTTTAGCGTTCCACCACTTCGTGACAAATTGGAAAAATTAAACTTAGGTAAATAATATTCTTGTCTTCACGTTAATATAAAACTATCGGTCTAACTTCTTCATACCATAGTACTGTACACATGTACCTCAGCTCCCTAACAGGCATTTAGATAAAGAGATTAAGACGCATTGTACTAAAGTTGGGCTTAACGAGCTGATATTTGAGTTTCTTAATATTTTAAATAGAACGCTCGACAGGTACTTTTCAACAGCTCACAATTTTGTCGAAATTTGTTTCGATAACAAGGTGGCTCTAAAGAGCCAGTATATAAGGTGCGAGCCACACCGCCGTGTTGGCTAGCACACGAACACACAAAGCATTGCATTTTTAACCTCGCATACCTGATGAAGATGGCAACGATGGCTCATCTTCCACTTCGTACTCCACGGTCTGTCGTAATGGATTAGCTAACTTAAGGTTAAAAATGCAATGCTTTGTGTGTTCGTGTGCTAGCCAACACGGCGGTGTGGCTCGCACCTTATATACTGGCTCTTTAGAGCCACCTTGTTATCGAAACAAATTTCGACAAAATTGTGAGCTGTTGAAATGTACCTGTCGAGCATTCTATTTAAAATATTAAGAAACTCAAGTATCAGCTCGTTAAGCCCAATTTTAGCACAGTGCGTCTTAATCTCTTTATCTAAATGCCTGTTAGTGAGCTGAGATACATGTGTACAGTACTATGATGTGAAGAAGTTAGACCGATAGTTTTATATTAACGTAAAGACAAGAATATTATTTACCCAAGTTTAATTTTTCCAATTTGCCACGAAGTGGTGGAACGCTAAAACAACTTCTGAGGTGGATCTATAAACACAAATTGACGAATTATGTGTTTTCAAACGAGCTCTTATTCTCACTTATTGACTTGCAATCAGTAAGAAATTCGAAACACGTACAATTAACCCTAGACTTTACACTATCAAAATTCTAGTGGTTGAACAAAGTACAACATTGTGCACTTCTCCCCCTCGAAAGTTCCAGCATCAATATTTTAAATGTAAATTTTGTGGAAGCAGTATATGTGTTATAATAAGCTAAATTTTTAGTGTTTTATCCCGTTTTAATGCGAACAGCCTTTTGCCAAAGTACTCGCACTTAAAATTATGGTGATTAAATAATTCTGGTTTATCTTAGGTCACATGTGTGAACCATATAATGATATAGTGCACCGCATCAAGATACTTCACTGTAATAATCTGTAAATTGTCCGTTGACGCACTTGAAATTGGATCTAAGCAAAAGAGATAAGGCCTGGATTTTTAGCAGGGTTTTGGTGTTATTATTAGTTATGCAGTTACTTTGAAGAATGCAATCTACTGGAAAAACTTCCAGTTTAATAAACCTGTTGACTTCTGTTTCTTTTATTTTGACAATGTTTTGATCCATGAGATCACCCTGAAAGCTAAATTTTCTTGATCTCTTTATACCCTTAAAATATTAAATCTAACTCTATGATCGAGATTAGTATGAGTGGTGTTGAGTTAGTGCTTATGCCAATTTTTTTTGCTTACTTTGACAAACATAAATTTGCTTATAACTGCAGTTTTTTATTTAGCTCACGTCTCCAATGGTTCCACTTCAACAGTTCGTAAGCGAACGCGTGGTTGTTGTGGGGGTCGGGGTCGAAATAAACGAGCTCGCCGGAATGAACGACAAAGGATGCTCAAAACTTTATCCGCCAAAGACGATGATAGGCTATTCTAAAGAGCTGATAATTGAATTTATACGACGATTTGCTGTTCGTTGGGACCGAGAAGTAAGTATTATATTTATGAAATACTGTACGCTTTTTATAATAATAAAGATAGGTCGACGCGATATGCTGCCGGGCAAAGCATTGCATATCAAACTACACATCATTTGCTCATGCTGATTGGTTCTTTTTGTTATCGTGTAGCTTAAATCAATATAAACGGCAGAACAACCGTGCGAGCAGTGCCGGAATCGATAACTTGTAACCGTGCACATAAGCTGAGATATTATTATCGACTACAGTCTACTCAAGTTCTGTCAGTGGTTTGATATTAAACGTGGACCATTCTCTAATAAAAATATTATTCACAGTGGTTAAAAAAATTATACCTGATGAAAAGGAGAATTAAGGTTAAGCTGCCAGGATGACGCCGTTAAATAACACGCTAGTTATGATTCCTTTACTGTATTCATAGCATTTTGCTCTGCCATTTAATCATTCGCTCACAATCGCCCTATAACCGGCACGTATGAATGTAGCACATATTTGGTCCGCCGTTGTCTGAAGCTTATTACGAAGACAATTTAAGAAGAGAGCAACAATATTGAAATGTAGAGCGAAAGCCGGGCTATGCTGTATAATAAGAGATAAAATATCAGAGGATTTCTAAGACGCGGTCTTGTTTAGTAGTTTTGTAGTAATAACTAAAAACGAAGGAGTTAAGTTTATTATTAAATTATTGTTCACTAATATAAGACATATTGCGACTAGACTTCTTCAAACGTGTTTTGTTTAAAGTATCATCATGGTGGTTGACTATCTATATCGACTGCCATACTGCAACCCTACGGAGTAGACGGCAAGTCAAATCCATCGATATTGATACAGCGAGTGAATGAGTTTGCTAGCGTTAAATTACATGATACTAAGAGTTAGCAAAGGACTGACACTCTCCAGCATTCTGATCTTAGCTTGTGCTTGATGACACGTTCGTTTAATTGGCGTTGTTAATCGATAGCAGTTATCCAAACGACCACCCTTCACAAAAGAAAAATTGAAACCGATCGAGATTTTGGCCAATGCAACTTTTAGGTCAATTCTGAATACATTAAGCCTCAACTTTAGCCTAAGCTAAGGTCCCTATGAGCCATGTACTAAACCTAAGTTGGTGGACTGCCCCCCCCCTCCGAACCTCCCGCTGAAAGCTGTTGTTTTTTTTTTGAACGTCACAACGTTTGGACCTAAGGGTGACATGATCCGAAGTTTTGATTGATTTCGAATCTATGTACTCACCAAACAAAATCAGTTGAAAACCTTGTGAAATGTTTTTAAGAAATTGCGCTAAATGGCGAAAGTTTATTTTAAACAAAATGTAATGTGAATCTCAACCGGGTTGTAAGTTTCTGAATAAAGGACTGTAATTAGTAACCGTATTATCGAGTACATACAAATTTGATAAAAATTTGTACTGTTGGTTTCTGTTGTTGCACCCTACCCGATAAACATGAAAATCCCTCGCTGAAAACTCACGGCTTGGTTGTAAAAACTGACGGGTAAACAAAGTAACTTATCTAAATTATAAGCGTTCTACATTGATTCGGTTTTCTGTGATTATTTTTGTTCACTAAACCGTTTTAGTTTAAAACGTACAATGTCTGGTATGCAGCAATCAGAATTTCGCAGTACCTATTTTTCTCTTTAACGGTGTTACATCTCGGACGTTTTCCACGGAAAAACAGAATACCATACGGTTGAATGATTAAGTTAAAAGAATGGACAGAGTAACTAACTTTCTACTTGATTTTTCTTGGTTAGTTATCCAGGGAATCTCCTATCTCAAGCTACTCCGACCGGTAACCTACAGTTAAGCGGCGTGTGTAACTAGGCGATCTATTTTTAAATACCTTTTTCAGCAAGTGTGCAGAAACTTGTAATTTGTTGCGATCAGCAAATCGCGTAAGGTACTTGTGAGCTACGTATTTTTGTTTGAAATAAATTTGGTTTCCACACTGCGCATAGACTGTTTTATTTTTTTTTCACCGGTCTGGATTTTTAAATTTGCGCTTCATTAAAAAATGCATTTATGCTTATAGCAATTAATCGACTAATACCTTTTGTTAGTAAAGAATATTCTATAAAGCAGTGTTTTGAGATGAAACGAGCATTGTTACATGCTTCTGTATATCAAAATAATGGAGTTTTTTTGGGGACATATTTCGATTTCGATTAAATAAAAAAAAATTTTGGTTAATCTAGAATATGTCACATATTTTTTTTTGTACGTAGATTTAGTTTTGACTAAAAATAGCTCTGTATGCCGCACAGTTTAAGTGTTTTTATACCGTATCTGCAAAACGTCGTGCATCTTTGGTGAATTGCGGCGCTCACGCAAAACGAACTTCGGAGTATACATGGTAGTGAATAGTCGCATGATAAGCCCTTCATACTGCTTCATTTTTCCGAATGTGTTTTGCTCTTGTTGCATCATATAACCATTCTTGTGCGAGGGGCTGATTGCATGAGAATTGTCTACTCTTTGTTTCGGGGTAATGTGCTGTAATTGTAGGGCTACAGTAATCTTAGTTGGTAGTATCGTGGGAAGTGGCTCATGAGGCCTCGCCATAAAAGCCCGGAATGGTGAAGCGAAAAAAAATAAATAAAATCAGCCTTCCCAATAATAGGAAAAAGAAAAAGAACCGTTGCAATTAATTTTATACAAGATTCGTGCTCCTAAAGTGACGCACTTTTCAGAGAGCATACATTGCACATTTATGCATCGACCGAGTGTACCGGGGAGTGTTGGTTTGAGCATGCGTAATTCTGCCTTTTGTAAGTAGGGCTCACGCGGGATAGTAACCAGCACGATTCTTGATACCGCACGAGCAACAATTGTATATACGTTCACAATAACTGAGCAAAACACGACTTTTGGTTAAAAACGACCTTTTTATGTACATATATGTATGTTTTTTTTTGTATCTATAGATTTTCGTAAATGTTCGATACCTTTAAGATATCGCAAGCCGCGCCGCAACTTGGCGTTTGTCAAAGATCTCGATGGTTTTCTTGGTATCTCGCGATGTTATGTCTATTGATTATCGAACAGCTGGAAGAACTATTTATTTTTGAAGCCCACATTATTGTTCGCAAGTCGGCCTTTCGTAACTCCGAGAACACGTTCGTTGAAAAAAAATCGGGATATTAAGACTCGTGACTTTATTATTGAGGCATTTTTGTTAAAAAAAATTGTATATATCTTACATCTAGCGTTTTTTTTCGCTACACAGCTAGGCCGTATTGCTGGTTACGCCTACTGCATGAAAATATATTTTTAAACCAGGCAGTAGAGTTATTTCTTTTCGTATGCGTATGCCGCAAACTTTTGTTGTCAAAACTTAAGATGAAGTTGTTCTATGGCGACAGGATATTGTGTCTGGCTGTTTAAAAAAAAACGCTAGTTTTGAGCTTTGCGCTTATTCTTTGTAGCGGCGGTTAAAATTATGGACTTTACACTGGCCGAAGCGGCAACAATAACCTATGGGCTATATTTAATTTTTACTAGCAGATGGTTCATATTAAGCGCTGTGCTAGAAACTCTGGGTCTTGAATTTTGCAACCCACCATCCGGAAAGGTATTTTCATTTTTTCTGCCAGTGAAGTCTGCTTTATTATTTTGGTATCATTAACGATTTGTATAAGGTAAGGCAAATAGCATAAGTTATCTGTGGATTTCTGAACTAGCTTCGTCGCTTTACACTTACCGATATCTTTATAATCTGTCGTTACTAATTTTCTTATAGTACTCGTTGTTACACTGATTTAATTCTTCGCGTGCACCTCGTATCACAAAGAATGGTAGTGCTTATTAAATGAGTTTGTGATATTCGAGTATAACTATCCTTACTCATTCAATTCCGCTCGCTGAAATACCGTCAGCCAAATGCAAATGGTGTATTCATGAGAAACAGAACAAAAACTTTGCTCGATCGCAACCGACACAGTGAACCACTTTGGTAACTATTTATTACCGAGATTTTCAGCACATATCCAATTAAAAATCCAACACATCTCTGCTGCCTCTCATAGCGAATTGTTTATACCGAAGTTCCAAATTTGGCTTCCCCCATTTAATGTTGAGCGGCGCCACAGCAGTATATTATGAGTAAAGTGAAGGTCATTTTCAATTCACAACAAAACTGCTGAATCCTTTATTTCTTTCTCCAACGACCAAAAGCACAGAAACTTTTGCGAAATACCACTCAATGATTGATTTTGAAACGAAGGATTTCAATTTTAGCATAATTTTTCAATTTGGCAATACTACTGAGTTGCATATGGATGTGTGCCGAGCAAATATCATTGCTTTTAAAAAAACCTGTAAACTCTGAGAACATATGGACCCATTTCAGTTTTTATTGTATAACAAAATTATGTAAAATGTACTAAAATTAGAAAGATCAATATTTTAGACTTCCTTGAAAGTACCAAAAGTAATCATTAAAGGATTAATCTTGTTCGGTAACTACAGAGCGAAATGCAAATCGCAGAAGTATATGAATTAAACTTTGCATGGACCTAGGAAGATTAATTTATAAGTTTAACACATACAACACGTTTATAAATTAGTGTGTTATATTTTTATTAAAATGTGCGCATTTTTAATATACGCGAGCTTTATTATTCACTCTCCTAATGGATATAAACAACACCAGCAGTTTATTGAAAAGCACTTTTTTTTTATGACGCTCTTACAATGACTACTAAATTTTTTTAATATTTCAGTATTTTTGGTCTGGTAAAGCACGAACATTTTCAGGAGAGCTGGAGAGAGACACGGCTTGATTCTTGAAGAGAGTGTCAGATTTTATATAAATATGGAAGTTCAGTTCAATTGAAGCGGCATTTTGATCAAAAAAAATTACGTTAAAGTTAGCAAATTGCCCCTTGTTTATTCGTATAAGTTTCACAAATTATTACAGATGTTAACGACATAAATACCTTTCCAGAAACGTTATAAAATAGCACTTTGTTCTCTCAAAGATCGTTACACTGTTCTCACACATCCAGTCACTCAATTAAATGTACTCGAGTCAGCGTTGAGGTAGCTGCAAAATACTTGCAACGGTCCCTAAATGTACTACAAGTTTCATATCTAATTCGTTTGCCATCTCTTCTGTAACAAGTTATTCTGTCTATTTATATTATCTGCAGTGAATTTTAAGAGAACATATTCAATTTCAAGTTGTTGATAACGCAATTTAGCGTAATACACGGGAAACACTCTATAAGCTGCAATAGCGCTAGGTCAACATTCTTCTCAATTCCATCGTCACAAATCATTGGCTTTTGTTTAAGTCCACTTCACATTTTAGTTGCCTGCTGTCGTTAATTTTTTTTTTGAGTTAACATACTATGTTTTTATCTTAGTAACATTTTGGTAGAGTCAGAACAGGGCTATACATAATATTCTAGTGCCGTATAGAAAATATAAAACTATTTTTCTTCGGAGTAGTATGTTCCTATTTATTTCACAATTAACCGTTTCAGGTTGGATTCTAACATATAACTCTTTATTCCAGCGCTGTTTTGCAAAACTGCAAATACTCTTGAAGATCACTGGAGCAACGTGTGTGTTATAGCAAATCCATTTGCCATTTGCTTGTATTTATTTGGTAGTTAATGCTGCTTCAAAGCTTTAAGTGCCTTCCATTTCCAATATACATTAATGGAAGCAGAAACTTGGAACAATTTTTTTTTAAATTACAGCTATTTAAATCACTATCGTCAATGGCCACGTTCCCTTTTTTTGGTCAAAAATATCGGATCCGTCTTTATTCTGCAAAACCAGGCTTCGCGAATTCAGAAATACAGCACATTCTTTTATGGTTGACTATGCCGAAAGTTTTTGACAACCTTTTGTTGCGGTGTAAAACTAAATATTATCAGAGCACCATCTGTTCAATAACTGTAAAGATTGATATTTATCACTCAAATTAATCCAAGTTAACAAAAAAAAATCAACAATATTTTAACGGTGCAAATTAATGAGCAGTAAATGGTGTCGAAATTACGAAATATACTTTACGAATCTCAAACATAGCATTGAATTTAACCTGGAAACGCTCGTAAAAAAAAATTTTTTTTTTGCCACGCGGTTATAACTTTTCTTCGAGAAAAAGGTTCTAAAATCTAACTGTGCGAAGCAGCATACACCGCAGTTTAGCATAGATAGAACCAAGCCTAATGTATCAATATTACTTATGTATATTTTTCATTCTTTTACATCACTCGACAACGCAGTTATCATCTACGAGACGTCTAGCTAATCCAGTAAAATGGGAAACCTGACTTGTAACCATGGTATCATTTTACCAATTGCGCGAATTACCACAGATTAGCGTCATCTTTCTGTATCCTATCGTTTGCCTAGCCTTCGGAAACATTTTTATGGTATCTGTAAGCAAAATTTGCCTTGTGTGTATCGGAAAATATTGTTGCTTGGAATAATTCTGAGTTTATTTTTGGATCTTTTCGAGAGATAGACGTAGAATAATGATTCGTTCGAAATTCCGAACTGATTCATGTAGACCGGAGAGTTGATCTATGATGTGTATCTATATTTCTGTGTTGCTTGGATAATGTCACTGAAACAGCGGACAGCTGTTCTAGTAACTTATTCCAAAATTAAAAGAAAAACTACACAAAACATACAATTATTCGAGCGGAGCTTTGACATTATACACTAGGGGGACTTAACGTGAATTTAACCACAACAGTTGGCTGAATAAAAGACAATATTACAAGGCGCTCCACTTGAAACATTTTCTCTTACATATTAGAAATTTTTAACTCTACTTCGTCAATTAAAAACAAATCATTACCTATACTGCTGTAATTGCTACAATACTATTAAGCTAGATGCTGTGTTAAGAGCGCTGCTTTATTGGCATCGCTTTACTTTTACATCAGGTATCAGGCCCCAACATGTTATCTGTTTCAGTCAGAAATTATCAGAATCTGTTTTAAATATTCCCTTCTCAACCTGTAAGAATTAATTCCACTAGAAGAATTAAACCGTTAATAGTCGGATTAATTTTTTTAACTTGCAGTTGCTATTCTATTATTGGTAACATTTACGGCGAAAGCGGTTTTTGTTCTCCATTGCTGGGGCAACACCTTGTAACTTAAAACCTTGTACCACAGTATTCCTGAATGGTTAAGGTTGTCGCATTCTTTGGATTCTTGACGGAACGCTTGTATAATTTTCACCTGATTGTGAAGCTGTTCAATAATTTTTTTACGAAGGTGAGTTTATGAAGTTTATATCTCTTAGTAGTTTGCATATGTTACTCATGTGATTCGTACAACAAATTGTGTGTGCAAAACGTAGCGTTTATAGTAAAAAAGGATACAATCACGCTTTATCGTAGAAGTGATTTTTGACTTAAACTTTTAAGTTAAAGAATTTTTGACATTGACATTCGCAGAGTATTTTTGCATAACCGTATATAAATCAAAAACTACAGGTAACTATTACCTGGATAAAGCCATGTGATTATCTCAAGCAAGGTTTTTAATATACTTAACGTCTATGTTCGGATAATATCGGTGCTTTAAATTCGGGATTACGTGAATTTTTATCATTGTTATAATTATAGTAAACACGACGCTCTCACAGGGGCGGCTAAGTTCCCATTTGTAAAATAAGGCTGGTAACGTTAGTACCGATCAACAAAAAATACTTAGTGAATGATCAAGTAAAGTTTGTTTTATGAACAGGCCAATACTACCGTGAGACTAAAGGCCTTGCCCCATATTTTTAGAACCTAATAAAATCTCAATTAAGCTTGAACGTTTCTCTTTCCCAAATCTTCTCGTACTCCGTTGCTTCGAATATCTTCTCGCTACGATTGACATTCAATTCAAATTTGTGTCTACAAGTCTAAGTATTTTTGTAGGTTCAAGTGTTACAGTAGATAAGCCAGTTTCAAATTGGCCCGCTATAGTTTTATATAATATTGGTCGGCTATGAAATTGACCGACTGCGTTTTAACTTTCATGCCAAACACATGCTCATTAAAATATTTTTTTGAAATGGAAAAAATACGTTCAGGGACCATTACAGTTTTGCCTATACTACAATGTGTCTAAACAGTAAAGCGATGATAACGTGATTACGTTTAGAAACCTGACAATACTTGGTGTTTGGGCAATACTTGATCTACCGCTTGAGATTGGTCGGAAAAAATGCTTGTGTACGACGCATATTAACGGAGTATTTAGCTTTATTTCGGTAATAGTAGTTGACTTCACAACTATTGTAATCGGTTGTCAACTCTAAGACACAGGAATGTGGCCTTAAATTATAGTTGTTTTACCGCTTCCACGGGTGAACATGTGCTTATTTGAGTGAAAGTTTTAGATAGCACACGTCAATCGCTGTTCTGGTTTTTTTTGGAATTTGTCTGCACGACGTTGTTTGCTGTTCGAAATATCGCATTTTCTTATTCGATTACTGGTCGAGTTGGTCCAGCTATTTCGATTGGCTAAACAATTCGTTTGTTGG
>JASANE010005675.1:0-31087 GCA_030248225.1 Trileptium ribeirensis | reverse complement strand
GTCCTAGTATCACATAGCATAAAAGTCATAGTTGCAACGCAAGTGTCTGGCTCAGAACATGTGATCTATAGCAAACCATTTTTTGAAATGGTTCTACAAATTTTACCTGATTCATATTCCTGACACAGCGACGTTTAACAAATCTTGCGTGGTCCTAGTATCATAGACTGCCGACTGGTCGTTTTAGTGCACTAAATTCAAGAAAAATATGTAATCTTGTACCAAACTCGCCGCAGCCTTATAGAAATGAACCATAGCCCGTTATAATATTTTGCCGCAAAGATATTGCCACCCAGTTGTGCCTTTTACTACTTTTGGATATGTCCAAGCTAAAGTTTGCAACGCCGACGGTCAAAATGAATTACTACGAATTGCTGTATTATAATTTATGGCCATTAGTGTAATGGGAAATTGTTACATATCCAAGCGGTGACGGCTGTGTTGCTGGTTTTTACTTGTTGTTTTGTTCCTTCTTTTTTAAATTATTAATGTCCAATGTTTTTTTACGGTAGTTTAGGCATTCTCCGATCTAGGCGCTCTAGTATGTTTGTATATGATTTCATTTTTTTTTCTAGGCATGCCAAGCACAGCTTGTATAGATTCGCCGTGCCAGCATGGTGGAACATGCAATGCAATCGGCATTGATGCTTATACGTGCAGGTAGTCGCTACAAGTATATTTGTAATATTTTTGTGGCAAATTATGTGCAGTTTAATTCTGTGGAATGACGTAGCCAAAAATTTTCGGTAGAAAAAAATTCACGACCAGCTAGGTGCAGGCACAAACACAGAGGACGATCGCCACCCTTTATCCATGTGAACGGGTGAGAAGGAGAGGTCGGCCAGGAGGAAAATCCAAAAAAATTTCCCCCGTTTTCCAAATTTTTCATTAAAATATAAAATGTTAGTATCGTCGACTTACCTTGTTGGAATTACTCGCTGGGCTGCGGCGGGGGGGGGGGGGGGGGGGTTGGGGTGCCGAATCTCGATCATCACGGCGCGTGGATTGGTGCAAGCCTTTTGGTATAAAAGTAAACTGTAATTCCAGCCAGCAAGTGCCTACTCACAGCTCCCCAATTACGGCGATGCTGGTTCCTCTACGGCATAGCTCTCCAATGTCCAACACAGGTGCTTGTCAAAATCTGGCGTTGGAATACACCCCATCTTTCCTTACTAAATGGTTGCGCGAAAAGATGAGTTAAAAGGCCATACATTCAGCTGTTCGTAGACAACGCTTCCAAAGTAATAACCAAAATATTGCAATCAATTAGAGGTGAAGCATATACTTCAGCTCATAAAAAGGTTTTTTGTGGATTTTGCTATGTAATAAACCATGGTTGTGGATACATGGTTAACTTATTAATTTAAGCTTTCATGCAATTGAACGCAATATTTTCTGGCCATACCATGCGGTATATATCAATGCTTGTTTTGCCAAATGATATTTCTCTCATTTCAGCATTCTAGACGATCTCTCTTTGAACACTTGCCATCATATTTGGGCACTCCACCCGTGGCTTTTGTGTTTAACGTGTTTCACGCTAATCAAATTAGAATCATGTTATTCAGACCTACTTAAACCAATACCCATAAAGCTGACAGGGGTTATAAGAAGTCAGTGATATTCCACAATATATTTAGTCTTTTCGATCAGCTAAAATACACCATAATACTCAAACGCTAACTGATCGCGTAAATATTTTTCTCGGTTTTAGATTAATAGAAAATTACATAGCTACTACAACAAATGGTGGTGGTTCAGATATTATCTTGGGTAGACTTTTAATAGATGTCGATTTAATTAATTTTATTGTCAAAATGTAGCTATAATAATTTGAAAACAGATACTAAGTCCTTTGGTTCTTACAATTAGCTAATGTGCATTTCGTACAACCCTGAACAAGTGTTTGCCGAAAGTCGTATACTAGCCAACACGGTATATTTAGGAGCTGTTGCTCGGTTTCTTTAAAGAACCTCACAAAGTAATGTATTGTGTAATACTTATATATAATTATTTATTTTGGTTTATATAATAAATAAAGTATTCCTTTATATATTACAGCGTGTTTTAAATATGCTAACCTCAATTATAAAAAACGGGAATTCTTTTCAAAATTATCATGGTTTAACATGGTAGGATCAATTTGTTTTCAGCTGTCATTGGTTATACGATGGTAACAATTGTCAATCTCGTAAGTTGTTTAGTTGGTTTCTTAAAGTGAGCCTTAAGGATGTGACATTGTTTACGATTTGTTTATAAACTATAGGCAGAACACAGCCAATGAATGCTATGAATGCACCATTTGTGCGTGGAGACTAATGTCAAGTTGAACAAGCTCGACTGTCGAAAATGTAATTTGGGCAAACCTGCTGGAAATTGTTTTAGTTTTAGCTGTTTATACGGCCGGTGCCAAAGTTTCAGTTGAGATTTTTAGACAATCTCCATGAGAAAATTGTTGCCGTCTGCGAATCACCTTCATTGGTTATTCGTAGTTGTGAAAAAGTAAGGTTACAGCTAGGATCTGACGAAGGTCCAATTGTTTGCAACACAGCTATCAAACCACTCGGCCATTTTCACAACGGTAAAATTCAATTCAACTTGATTTTTTTCCGAATCTTATTAATGCTGTATGTACTGCATGACAGAGTATATGTTACATTACATTTTATATTACATTACGAGCTTTATATTAGCAGGTTTTTACTCATAAGATATAATTTGAACTAAAACATCACGCGCCGAATTGCCTATTAAAATTTACCCCGAGTCACTCCTCGCAGTTGGGTCCCTGTTTTTGAAAAGAGGGTCGACGACAACGTCCGAGACTAAAAATATTGGGTAATGTACTATTAGTAGGCTGAAGTTATCCGATAGAACCGGGTTAATCAAATGATATTTATGTTTTGACATGTTTGTTAAATGCAAGCGTACATGATGTAGAGTCTGAAAAACATCGAAAACAATGTCACAGCCTTAACGGATGTGACAAAAATATTTCCAGTAGATAGCAGTTCCAGATTTGAATTAGCAATTGAACATTAGTAAACTTTTTACGACAGGTATTTGTGTAAGAAAAGCGTGGTATGTAATTGAATCAGCAGTCATATTTAGCGCTTATTTATGCTCCTATTCGAACAAGATTACTACTACCACTGGGCTCAGGTCTTCCCCTACGCTTAGCTGCTATTGATTCGAATGAAAAACATTATACTCAACATCTGATCGCAATTGTAGATGCAATACATTTTTCATTTTTAGACATTACAACTTGTTTGATTTTTTCTTGGGTTCACTTCTGATTACTCGTAAAACAATTTTTTATACCGTTTATGCAATGGCTACCTTCTCAATATTGGATGAGACGTGATCATTTGGTCAAAATTTACTTCCACCCCGGCTTTTTGTTCCCTAAAGCCTAATACTTTGACACATATTTGAAATTGCGCCGCGACGTCTTGTCACTGCCGCGACTACGACTGGCAAAATACTGGAAACAAAACTATTTTATTATGAGCTCTCCTAAGCATGTATACGTAATACCAAGAGTAGACTATGGTCTGTTCTGCTGAAGAGTGTGGCAGTGCTAGCTTTCCTGTATAACGCCCTATTTGACAAATATTTAGAACGACCCCCTAGGAACCTGAATTAGTGATCCGAGAACATGGGTGGGGAAGTCATGTTTATGACCCACATGTTGGGTCGCAAACCTGGAGAAGGGGAGGGGTAGTTAGTGGTGTAAGGAAGAAAGCGACAGCGGCGTATCGAGGGCGATGAGACGGAAAAGCTGAAGAGTGTAATATTCTTTAGCAGTGTCGGCTATCGTTCACTCTTGACAATACCGACGTTTTAACCTACTGTTTCGATGCACCTAATAGTCAAAGTGCAATTATTATTAGGTATAACTAAGCAGTAGTAAATGTGGTGTTATGACTTGCGCTGGAGAGTATTTTGAGCAAGGTTTTACGCTGGGCATTTGTGGAAAGCCTTTAAGTAACCTTGGAGGATGCTACATTGTACCAGTTGAAAAGGAACACATGGTGGTTGCTGAAAAGGCTTAGTTAAAGTGTTATACAAGGACCGAAGTTTATATGTCAGCAAGCATTCGGTGGTTATAGATCACAGTTATTCGTTTGCCAAAATCAAAAAATGATTCGAGCAAAAATTCGCATTCACAATTTTGCCATCTGTATGTGAAGTATAATATGTAGCGAACGGTAACTGTATCTTCGTGACGTACGAACGCAATGTGGTGAATAAATACATTTTCCGATTTCACACTTTTGTGCTGATTCATCAGATGACGTGTGGAATCGCACGACCTATGGCCGCTAATACATCTTCGCTGTCACTGATGATGTCAGAATCCCACTATGTTCGGCACAGCAGCGACTGCGGTCACTAACTATTTTCCCAAACGTCAGCGGTCAAAAATACAAACAAATACGTGCGTTTCAAGTGGACGCCGGCAGTAAATTGCGTTACTAATTTGTAAAATAGTTTCCACACCTATCCTTTATATCGAAAATCGTGACCGTACTATAAATTGAAATTGTGATTTCTCGGCGGTCATCAAAATGGCTGACAAAGAACAACTCATTACGAAGTGAGTGTGTAGGATATGCTTGTAAAGTAGAGCATAATTCCATTCGGACATTTTCTTAACCTCCAAGATTTTTAGTCATCTAAAATTCTACTGTCTGCTAATACTACGTAATTATAAATTTGATGAATCTCAGCCGTTCCGATTATAATGCTTATACTTTGCGTCGGATTTGGTCTTATCTCATTAATTATCCTCGAGCTTGTAAAGTAGTGCATAATTCTATTGGGGCACTTTCTTAACCTCCAACATTTTTAGTCAGCTAAAATTCTGTAGTGTGCTAATACTACGTAATTATAAATTTGATGAATTTCAGCCGTTCCTATGATAATGCTTATAATTTGCGTCGGATTTGGTCTTATCTCACTAATTATCATCGTGCTTGTAAGGTAGTGCATAATTCTATTCGGGTATTTTCTTAACCTGCAAGATTTTTAGTCATCTAAAATTCTGCAGTGTACTGATACTACGTAATTATAAATTTGATGAATTTCAGCCGTTCCGATGATAATGCTTATACTTTGCGTCGGATTTGGTCTTATCTCACTAATCATCTCCGTGCTTGCAAGGTAGTGCATAATTCTTCGGAATTTTCTTATGGGAATTCTTACCTCCAAGATATTTTAGTCATCTAAAATCTAGTTACGATCTACAGTCTGCTAGGACGACGTAATTATAAATTTGATGAATTTCTAGTTCGATGATAATGCGTCAGTGGATATGTTTTTGGCTCGTTTTCGTTCCGATGATAATGCTTATACTTTGCGAAAGTCGGATTTGGTCTTATTTCACTAATTCTTCGTGCTTGTAAGGTATATTGTCTTATTTCACTATTATGCTTGTGCTTGCAAGGTAGTGCATAATTCTATTCGGACATTTTCTTAACCTCCAAGATTTTTAGTCATCTAAAACTCTACAGTCTGCTAGTACTACGTAATTATAAATTTGATGAATTTCAGCCGTTCCGATGATAATGCTTATACTTTGCGTCGTATTTTGTCTTATTTCACTAATTATTCTCGTGCTTGTAAAGTATTGCATAATTCTGATTGGTATCTCCTGCAAGATTTTTAGTCAGCTGAAATTCTGCAGTTGATGAATACATATAAATTCACTAATTTCAGCTGTTCGATGATACGCTTATACTTTGCGTCGATTTGTGTTATTTCACTACTATTCTTGGTTTGTAAAGTAGTGCACATATTCTATTCGGACATTTTCTTAACTCAGATTTTTAGTCATCGAAATCTAAGTTGCTAGTAGCGTCGTAAGAATAAATTCACTATTTAGCGTTCGATGACTAGCTTATATTTGTGTGTATTCGGCTTTCATTTTCTAAAACCTTCACCTCCAGATTTTTAGTCATCTAAATTCTCTGTCTGCTAATCTCGTAATTATAATTTGATGTCTCGCGTTCGATGATATGCTTTTTGCGTGGATTTGGCTAGTATAGAAGATTTATTCTCAGAGCTGTGTGTGCATATTCTTCGGGGCCTTTCTTCCTCTCTTTTTAGTCGCTAAAATTCTGTTGTGTGCTAATACTACGTAATTATAGATTTGATGAATTTCAGCCGTTCCGATGATAATGCTTGTAAGTGTCATATTCTATCGGACATTTAACCTCTTACCTTGCTGCAGTCTCGAAAGATGCTCGCCGTTCCGACCATAATGTTTATACTTTGCGTCGGTTTTGGTTTTATCTCACTAATTATCCTCGTGCTTGTAAAGTAGTGTATAATTCTATTCGGACATTTTCTTAACCTCCAAGATTTTTAGTCATCTAAAATTCTGCAGTCTGCTAGTACTACGTAATTATAAATTTGATGAATTTCAGCCGTTCCGATGATAATGCTTATACTTTGCGTCGGATTTGGTCTTATCTCACTAATTATCGTCGTGCTTGTAAAGTAGTGCATAATTCTAATGGGGCAATTTTTGTGCTATTTTTCTTTTTTTTTTTTTTTTTTCTTTTTTTTTTTTTTTTTTTTTTTCTTATTTTTTTTATTTTTTTTTCTTTCTTAACCTCCAACTTTTTTAGTCAGCTCAAATTCTGTAGTGTGCTAATACTACGTAATTATAAATTTGATGAATTTTAGCCGTTCCTATGATAATGCTTATACTTTGCGTCGGATTTGGTCTTATCTCACTAATTATCTTCAGTGCTTCTGTAAAGTAGTGCATAATTCCTCTCGGCCATACTTTCCTCAAGATTTTTAGTCTCTAAATTCTGCAGTTTCTGTCTCATATTAAAATTTGATGATTTAGCGTTGATGATATGCTTTATTTGCGTGGATTGGTTTTCTCCTATTTCTTGTGCTTGTGGTAGTGCTTTATTATTCGGACATTTTCTTAACCTCCAAGATTTTTAGTCATCTAAAATTCTGCAGTCTGACAGATACTACGTAATTATAAATTCATGGCTTCCCTGTTCCGATGATATGCTTATACTTGCGTCGGATTTGTCTTATCTCCTATTATCTCTAGTTGTAGTGTATATATTGTATTATAAGGCTCTTAGCTATTTTGGTGTTTTTTCTCTATTATGTGCTGTAGTTGCTCTTTGTTCGGATTTCTTCTCTACTTTTTTTGCTCTTCTTGCGTCTCCCCTCGTAATTATAAATTTGATGAATTTCAGCCGTTCCGATGATAATGCTTATACTTTGCGTCGGATTTGGTCTTATCTCACTAATTATCTTCGTGCTTGTAAGGTAGTGCATAATTCTATTCGGACATTTTCTTAACCTCCAAGATTTTTAGTCATCTAAAATTCTACTGTCTGCTAATACTACGTAATTATAAATTTGATGAATCTCAGCCGTTCCGATGATAATGCTTATACTTTGCGTCGGATTTGGTCTTATCTCACTAATTATCCTCGAGCTTGTAAAGTAGTGCATAATTCTATTGGGGCACTTTCTTAACCTCCAACATTTTTAGTCAGCTAAAATTCTACTGTCTGCTAATACTACGTAATTATAAGCACGCAAAGAAAATACGGCTGAAAAGGCAAAGACAAAAAACAAAAAACACAAATAATTTGATGAATTTCAGCCGTTCCGATGATAATGCTTATACTTTGCGTCGGATTTGGTCTTATCTCACTAATTATCTTCGTGCTTGTAAGGTAGTGCATAATTCTATTCGGACATTTTCTTAACCTCCAAGATTTTTAGTCATCTAAAATTCTACTGTCTGCTAATACTACGTAATTATAAATTTGATGAATCTCAGCCGTTCCGATGATAATGCTTATACTTTGCGTCGGATTTGGTCTTATCTCACTAATTATCCTCGAGCTTGTAAAGTAGTGCATAATTCTATTGGGGCACTTTCTTAACCTCTAACATTTTTAGTCAGCTAAAATTCTGTAGTGTGCTAATACTACGTAATTATAAATTTGATGAATTTCAGCCGTTCCTATGATAATGCTTATACTTTGCGTCGGATTTGGTCTTATCTCACTAATTATCTTCGTGCTTGTAAAGTAGTGCATAATTCTATTCGGACATTTTCTTAACCTGCAAGATTTTTAGTCAGCTAAAATTCTGCAGTCTACTGATACTACGTAATTATAAATTTGATGAATTTCAGCCGTTCCGATGATAATGCTTATACTTTGCGTCGTATTTGGTCTTATTTCATTAATTATCCTCGTGCTTGTAAAGTAGTGCATAATTCTATTCGGACATTTTCTTAACCTCCAAGATTTTTAGTCATCTAAAATTCTACAGTCTGCTAGTACTACGTAATTATAAATTTGATGAATTTCAGCCGTTCCGATGATAATGCTTATACTTTGCGTCGTATTTGGTCTTATTTCACTAATTATCCTCGTGCTCCCCTTATTTGCCTCTCTTTTTCGTTACGTCTAGCTACAAGATTAATTTGCGGAGTAAGACCAAATCCGACGCAAAGTATAAACATTATCATCGGAACGGCTGAGATTCATCAAATTTATTATTACGTAGTATTAGCAGACAGTAGAATTTTAGATGACTAAAAATCTTGGAGGTTAAGAAAATGTCCGAATAGAATTATGCACTACCTTACAAGCAGGAAGATAATTAGTGAGATAAGACCAAATCCGACGCAAAGTATAAGCATTATCATCGGAACGGCTGAAATTCATCAAATTTATAATTACGTAGTATCAGTAGACTGCAGAATTTTAGCTGACTAAAAATCTTGCAGGTTAAGAAAATGCCCGAATAGAATTATGCACTACTTTACAAGCACGAAGATAATTAGTGAGATAAGACCAAATCCGACGCAAAGTATAAACATTATCATAGGAACGGCTGAAATTCATCAAATTTATACTTACGTAGTATTAGCACACTACAGAATTTTAGCTGACTAAAAATGTTAGAGGTTAAGAAAGTGCCCCAATAGAATTATGCACTACTTTACAAGCTCGAGGATAATTAGTGAGATAAGACCAAATCCGACGCAAAGTATAAGCATTATCATCGGAACGGCTGAGATTCATCAAATTTATTATTACGTAGTATTAGCAGACAGTAGAATTTTAGATGACTAAAAATCTTGGAGGTTAAGAAAATGTCCGAATAGAATTTATGCACTACCTTACAAGCACGGGAGAATAATTAGTCAGATAGACCAAATTCGACGCAAAGTATTAAGCATTATCATCGGAACGGCTGAAGTTCATCAAATTTATAATTACAATTAGTATCGGTAGACTGCAGTAAACTTTTAGCTGACTAAAAATCTTGCAGGTTAAGAAAAGATGCCCGAATCGAATTATGCACTACTTTACAAGCTCGTAGGATAATTATTAGTGAGATAAGACCAAATCCGACGCAAAGTATAAGCATTATCGTGGGAACGGTTCGAGTTCATCAAATTTATGCTTACATAGTATTAGCAGACAGCAGAATTTTAGATGACTAAAAATCTTGGAGGTTAAGAAAGTGTCCAAATAGAATTATGCACTACTTTACAAGCACGAGGATAATTTGTGTAAAGAATAAGACCAAATCCTACGCAAAGTATAAGCATTATCATCGGAACGGCTGAAATTCATCAAATTTATAATTACGTAGTATTAGCAGACAGTAGAATTTTAGCTGACAAAAAATGTTGGAGGTTAAGAAAGTGCCCCAATAGAATTATGCACTACTTTACAAGCACGAGCATAATTAGTGAAATAAGACAAATAAGACGCAAAGTATAAGCATTATCATCTGAACGGCTGAAATTCATCAAATTTATAATTACGTAGTACTAGCAGACTGTAGAGTTTTAGATGACTAAAAATCTTGGAGGTTAAGAAAATGTCCGAATAGAATTGTGCACTACTTTAGAAGCACGAGAATAATTAGTGAAATAAGACTAAATACGATGCAAAGTATAAGCATTATCATCTGAACGGCTGAAATTCATCAAATTTATAATTACGTAGTACTAGCAGACTGTAGAGTTTTAGATGACTAAAAATCTTGGAGGTTAAGAAAATGTCCGAATAGAATTATGCACTACCTTGCAAGCACGGAGATGATTAGTGAGATAAGACCAAATCCGACGCAAAGTATAAGCATTATCATCGGAACGGCTGAAATTCATCAAATTTATAATTACGTAGTATCAGTACACTGCAGAATTTTAGATGACTAAAAATCTTGCAGGTTAAGAAAATACCCCAATAGAATTATGCACTACCTTTACAAGCACGATGATAATTAGTGAGATAAGACCAAATCCGACGCAAATTATAAGCATTATCATAGGAACGGCTGAAATTCATCAAATTTATAATTACGTAGTATTAGCACACTACAGAATTTTAGCTGACTAAAAATGTTGGAGGTTAAGAAGAGTTGCCGCAATAGAATTATGCACTACTTTTACAGACTAGAGGATAATTAATGAGATAAGACCAAATCCGACGCAAAGTATAAGCATTATAATCGGAACGGCTGAGATTCATCAAATTTATAATTAAGTAGTATTAGCAGACAGTAGAATTTTAGATGACTAAAAATCTTGGAGGTTAAGAAAATGTCCGAATGGAATTATGCTCTACTTTACAAGCATATCCTACACACTCACTTCGTAATGAGTTGTTCTTTGTCAGCCATTTTGATGACCGCCGAGAAATCACAATTTCAATTTATAGTACGGTCACGATTTTCTAGATAAAGGATAGGTGTGGAAACTATTTTACAAATTAGTAACGCAATTTACTGCCGGCGTCCACTTGAAACGCACGTATTTGTTTGTATTTTTGACCGCTGACGTTTGGGAAAATAGTTAGTGACCGCAGTCGCTGCTGTGCCGAACATAGTGGGATTCTGACATCATCAGTGACAGCGAAGATGTATTAGCGGCCATAGGTCGTGCGATTCCACACGTCATCTGATGAATCAGCACAAAAGTGTGAAATCGGAAAATGTATTTATTCACCACATTGCGTTCGTACGTCACGAAGATACAGTTACCGTTCGCTACATATTATACTTCACATACAGATGGCAAAATTGTGAATGCGAATTTTTGCTCGAATCATTTTTTGATTTTGGCAAACGAATAACTGTGATCTATAACCACCGAATGCTTGCTGACATATAAACTTCGGTCCTTGTATAACACTTTAACTAAGCCTTTTCAGCAACCACCATGTGTTCCTTTACCGTACAATGTAGCATCCTCCAAGGTTACTTAAAGGCTTTCCACAAATGCCCAGCGTAAAACCTTGCTCAAAATACTCTCCAGCGCAAGTCATAACACCACATTTACTACTGCTTAGTTATACCTAATAATAATTGCACTTTGACTATTAGGTGCATCGAAACAGTAGGTTAAAACGTCGGTATTGTCAAGAGTGAACGATAGCCGACACTGCTAAAGAATATTACACTCTTCAGCTTTTCCGTCTCATCGCCCTCGATACGCCGCTGTCGCTTTCTTCCTTACACCACTAACTACCCCTCCCCTTCTCCAGGTTTGCGACCCAACATGTGGGTCATAAACATGACTTCCCCACCCATGTTCTCGGATCACTAATTCAGGTTCCTAGGGGGTCGTTCTAAATATTTGTCAAATAGGGCGATAATATGGGAAAGCTAGCACTGCCACACTCTTCAGCAGAACAGACCATAGTCTACTCTTGGTATTACGTATACATGCTTAGGAGAGCTCATAATAAAATAGTTTTGTTTCCAGTATTTTGCCAGTCGTAGTCGCGGCAGTGACAAGACGTCGCGGCGCAATTTCAAATATGTGTCAAAGTATTAGGCTTTAGGGAACAAAAAGCCGGGGTGGAAGTAAATTTTGACCAAATGATCACGTCTCATCCAATATTGAGAAGGTAGCCATTGCATAAACGGTATAAAAAATTGTTTTACGAGTAATCAGAAGTGGAACCGAAGAAAAATCAAACAAGTTGTAATGTCTAAAAATGAAAAATGTGAAGCATCTACAAAATCCGATAAAATATCGATTATAATGTTTTTTTAGTTGGGATCAATAGCAGCTAAGCGTAGGGGAAGACCTGAGCCCAGTGGTAGTAGTAATCTTGTTCGAATAGGAGCATAAATAAGCGCTAAATATGACTGCTGATTCAATTACATACCACGCTTTTCTTACACAAATACCTGTCGTAAAAAGTTTACTAATGTTCAATTGCTAATTCAAATCTGGAACTGCTATCTACTGGAAATATTTTTGTCACATCCGTTAAGGCTGTGACATTGTTTTCGATGTTTTTCAGACTCTACATCATGTACGCTTGCATTTAACAAACATGTCAAAACATAAATATCATTTGATTAACCCGGTTCTATCGGATAACTTCAGCCTACTAATAGTACATTACCCAATATTTTTAGTCTCGGACGTTGTCGTCGACCCTCTTTTCAAAAACAGGGACCCAACTGCGAGGAGTGACTCGGGGTAAATTTTAATAGGCAATTCGGCGCGTGATGTTTTAGTTCAAATTATATCTTATGAGTAAAAACCTGCTAATATAAAGCTCGTAATGTAATATAAAATGTAATGTAACATATACTCTGTCATGCAGTACATACAGCATTAATAAGATTCGGAAAAAAATCAAGTTGAATTCAATTTTACCATTGGGAAGGGAGGGGAATGGTTTGATAGCTGTGTTGCAAACAATTGGACCTTCGTCAAGTCCTCACTGTAACCTTACTTTTTTCACAACTACGAATAACCAATGAAGGTGATTCGCAGACGGCGACGAATTTTCTCATGGAGATTGTCTAAAAATCTCAACTGAAACTTTGGCACCGGCCGTATAAACAGCTAAAACTAAAACAATTTCCAGCAGGTTAAAACAAAGTACATTTTCGACAGTCGAGCTTGTTCAACTTGACGTTAGTCTCCACGCACAAATGGTGCCGTCATGGCATTCATTGGCTGTGTTCTGCCTATAGTTTATAAACAAATCGTAAACAATGTCACATCCTTTAAGGCTCACTTTAAGAAACCAACTAAACAACTTACGAGATTGACAATTGTTACCATCGTATAACCAATGACAGCTAAAAACAAATTGATCCTACCATGTTTTAAACCATGATAATTTTGAAAAGAATTACCATTTTATAATTGAGGTTAGCATATTTAAAACACGCTGTAATATATAAAGGAATACTTTATTTATTATATAAACCAAAATAAATAATTATATATAAGTATTACACAATACATTAATTAGGGTGGTTCTTTAAAGAAGCCGACAACAGCTCCTATATTTACCGTGTTGGCTAGTATACGACTTTCGGCAAACACTTGCTCAGGGTTGTACGAAAATGCACATGAGTAAATTGTAAGAACCAAAGGACTTAGTATCTGTTTTCAAATTATTATAGCTACATTTTGACAATAAAATTAATTAAATCGACATCTATTAAAAGTCTACCAAGATAATATCTGAACCACCACCATTTGTTGTTTAAGTAGCCTTTTGTAATTTTCTATTAATCTAAAACCGAGAAAAATATTTACGCGATCAGTTAGCGTTTGAGTATTATGGTGTATTTTAGCTGATCGAAAAGACTAAATATATTGTGGAATATCACTGACTTCTTATAACCCCTGTCAGCTTTATGGGTATTGGTTTAAGTAGGTATAAATAACATGATTCTAATTTGATTAGCGTGAAACACGTTAAACACAAAAGCCACGGGTGGAGTGCCCAAATATGATGGCAAGTGTTCAAAGAGAGATCGTCTAGAATGCTGAAATGAGAGAAATATCATTTGGCAAAACAAGCATTGATATCTGCCCGCATGGTATGGCCAGAAAATATTGCGTTCAATTGCATGAAAGCTTAAATTAATAAGTTAACCATGTATCCACAACCATGGTTTATTACGTAGCAGAATCCACAAAAAACCTTTTTATGAGCTGAAGTATATGCTTCACCTCTAATTGATTGCAATATTTTGGTTATTACTTTGGAAGCGTTGTCTACGAACAGCTGAATGTATGGCCTTTTAACTCATCTTTTCGCGCAACCATTTAGTAAGGAAAGATGGGGTGTATTCCAACGCCAGATTTTGACAAGCACCTGTGTTGGACATTGGAGAGCTATGCCGTAGAGGAACCAGCATCGCCGTAATTGGGGAGCTGTGAGTAGGCACTTCGCTGGTTGGAATTACATTTTACTTTTATCCCAAACGGCTTGCACCAATCCCCGCGCCGTGTTGATCGTTTTTCACCACCCCAACCCCCCCCCCCCCCCCGCCGCAGCCCAGCGAGTAATTCCAACAAGGTAAGTCGACGATACTAACATTTTATATTTTAATGAAAAAAATTTGGAAAACGGGGAAATTTTTTTTGGATTTTCCTCCTGGCCGACCTCTCCTTCTCACCCGTTCACATGGATAAAGGGTAGCAATACATACACTGTGTTTGTGCCTGCACCTAGCTGGTCGTGAATTTTTCTACCCAAAATTTTTGGCTACGTCATTCCACAGAATTAAACTGCGGGGGGGAGGAGTAGGGTGTAGTAATGGTGTAGAGTGGGGGAGTGTGGCCCTGGTGGCTTCTTGCGGCTTTTTCGGGCTTGGTTCGGTTTGCTGCGGCGGTTTGTCCGGTCATTTTTCTGATTGTGCCTCGCCGTCGGCGTCTTCTGGCCCGCTATCGTCGCTGTGTCGGATGTGTCGTCTCTGCGCTATCTGTGCCGAGGAGGGTGCAGGTTCCAGTGGAAGTTGGCTATTTACTGGGACGGATTGCGCGAGTTGTGGTCTAGGAGGGGTGTAATATGGTGTGAGCCATTCGTCTGGAACATAGTCCTCTATTGTGGCCTCAAATCCCAGTGGCATTAAGGGAGTGTGCGGAAGTGGTGTAGGTGGGGCGGAATATGCCTGGCGAGGTCTGGGGTAAGGTTGTTCGTAAGACGCTACAGGCTCACGATAGGTGTGGTATGGTGTCACTGGCTTGTCCGATTCAGTCACTAAGCGTTGTGTCTGGGGGCTGCGGGATGTTTGAGTGGCGATTGCGGTTCGACGTTTGGCAGGCGTAAGCGGCGAGGTTTGAACAGCATGTTCAACTGCTGAAGTTGGAGATGTAGCTTCTTCTGGAGTGTGGGGCGAGTGTTCGTCCGGGTCTTGTGAAGCGAGTAATTCCACGAGACCTAGGTCATTAACGTTGAATGGTCGTAGTGCTCGACCGTCCTCTGAGCGTTTCAACGTTAGAGGTCTGGTAGGCTCATCAGTCCGAACTGATCGTTCCTGTTCTTGTAGGGTTACTGGGGCAGTATGTTGTCCATACTCAGGCGAGAAAGTGCCTAAGGTAACTTAGCGGGGTCTTGAGTGGCGTGTTCCTGTGATATAGCGGGCCATTCGGTGTCTGGGGTTCTGTCAGGGTCACAAAGGGGAAGTCTGTTTTGTTGCGGGGCTCCGGAGGGGCCTTGAGCCTGAATGGTCAGCTGTTCTACTGCGGCACATTGTTTTTTGCCTGAGCTTGCGTGTATTCTATGTTAGGTTCTCCAATCTCTACACTGGCGACGTCGGATGCACCATCAATCTCCTGGAGAAACCGGTCGACTGCTTCTGGGCCTGCAGCCTGTAATTCCCTAGCGAAATATTTATCGGCGAGGATAGTTTCTCCGGGTTCCTGTAGGGCAGCCTCAATATATGCGGGAGGGACTGCTTTAATTAAATCGGCCATGTCAGGGAAGCTGCTCAGCGGGCGATAGCATGGTTTAGTGCGATTTATGTGTACGACATGATCGGCAGCATTGGGTTGTCCGGGGAGCTTAACACAAATGCAAGGGAGCATTATTTTGGTGATCTGATATGGTCCACACCACCTACGTTCTAATTTGCGTGATAAGCCTGGAGTAGTGTAATATCGATACACCCACACGTGATCATTAACTCGGTAGTCTGGGACCTTGATCTTGCGATTGTAATACCGTTTTCTGTATTCCCGAGCAGATTACATGGATCAATAGACTCGATCCCTGATGGTGGCTAACCATCGTTGTACATTAACACGATAGGCTTCTGCTCCGGGGTAGCGTCCCCAATCAGTCTGTGTTTCGATTCCACCCGGTACTCGGGGTTGGAATCCATGCATGAGCATGAATGGTGGATAGTGCGTGGAAGCGTGTACTGCTGAATTGTAGGACATGATCCAGTACGGCAGCACTTCATCCCATGTAGTATGGTCATTTTCAGGCAACGCTACTCTTAGCAGAAATAACAAGGTACGGTTAAAGCGTTCGATCTCTCCGTTTGCCTTCGGGTTATAACTGAGCGTTTCGCGTTTAAACGTATGTAATCTAGCGCACAAGGCTTCTATTACTTCAGAGACGAAACATCCGCCTCGGTCGGAGACTAACTCTTCGGGTGCGCCATAGCGGCACACCACATCCTCGACGAAGAACTTGGCTATGCTCTTAGCGGTTTGGTCCGGCAATGCGGCGGCAACCACTAATTTCGTGAACTGGTCGATAAAGGCGATTACGTACCTATTTCCGTTTCGGGACAACACCCGAGTGTCCAATATATCGACAAACATGCGATGCATGGATGCGCTAGCCAACGGGTTCTCTCCGAGCGCGGCTCGAACATTTTGTGGTAGGTTGCGTGATCGCTGGCAGAGTACACATCGCTTGACATACTCGTCCACGTCCTTACTCATGGTTTCCCAATATTAGAATTGTTTAAGTTTGCTCAGCAGACGATGTCTACCGGGATGTCCACCAAACAGCGTGTCGTGTTCATGTTTAAGTATTTGTCGTATAAGCAGTCGGGGTACGCATAATTTAGGTCTATGGTCGTTTGGCATTAGGGGATGTAAGTATAAAATGGCAATGTCGGGGCAAAATCTGTAATGGTGGGCTTCTAGCTTGAGGGCGGTCGCTGCTTTTTCGTCGGCTGGCGACTGTCGTGTATGTAAATACCACCAAATGGGGCCAAATTGTTTATCTCTGCGTTGAATGTACGGTAAGTAATTGAGAAGGTTCCTCCCTTCGTATTGTTGGAGGTGTGGTAAGTATATATGTTCTCTAGTGTCGTAAACCTGTTCAGGGCGCTGTAGTTGTATCCGTGGTCCACAGGCGTAAGCAACCCTGATTAAAGTGTCGAATTCCTCTACTTCGGGTAAACCTCCATATCTCTATCTAGCAGTTGTCGGTAGCGTCTGTGGTCTAGTGGGTTCAGGTGTACCAGCCGTGGCACGGGTCGAGCTCTCACTTGCCGCGATAGGAGCGGGCGGTGTTGGAGCGGTCGGGGGTTCTTGAGGTTGCGGGGGTCTGGCGTGGGGGTCGGGTGCCGAAGATGGGCCGTGGGCCGGTTCACCAGTGGATTCTGGCGGTCCTGGGGCAGTCGTCCGTCTCCAAAGGACCTCAACTTCCTCGGGCCAGGGGTCATCTATGTCTCCCCAGAAGGTGAAACGTGTTGGATCCGGTAGGGGATCATAGCCAGGTCCTCCAAACATACGATAGAAGCGTTCCCGAACATTCTCAGGTGGTAGGGTGACGGGAGCGTCCGGGGGAAGTCCCATGAGTTGTCGAGTAAGTCGCTTCCAAACTTCTTCGGTGGGAAATCGACGGGGCGGTTTAGCTGGAGCTTTGCCTTTACCACGATCCTGTCCTTTGACAGCTACAGCAACCATCCGAGGATGGTCCTGTTCGTCCTGCTCAGCTTCGTTCGAAGAATAGGAAAACTCCACGTCATGTCGGGGATCGCGTGAAAGTCCGTCTGCGTTGGCATTAGCCTTACAGGGTCGATATTCGATGTTGAAACCACCGAAATCCATCAGTAATTTGTTACGCCATTAAGCTAGTCGCGAATTTCGCGGTGGTCTCTCGAACAGTGCCTTAAGTGGCTTATGGTCAGTTTCGACATGAAATTCGTGTCCAAATAGGTAGTGTCTGAAGTGTAAGACAGCCCATCGTATTGCCAGAGCCTCAGTCTCTATGGCGGGGTATCGGCGTTGATAGTCCACAAGTGATTTGCTCGCGTAGGCGATAGGTAATGTCCCTTTGTCGGTCTTTTGTGAATGCACAGCCCCTAAGGCATATCCAGAAGCGTCCGTCTGGAGTATGAAAAGTTTAGAAAAGTCCGGATATATGAGTAATGGTTCTTGTACCAACGCCTTACGCAGTTTTCCGAAAGCTTCCTCGCATTGCGGTGTCCATTTAAATTCACTGTCCTTTCGTCGAAGTGCATTGAGTGGTTCGCAAATTTCAGAGTAGTGAGGTATAAACTTGTGATGGTATCCTACAAGTCCTAGGAAACTCTGCAATTGTTTGAGAGTTTCCGGTCGTTTGTAATTATCTATAGCAGCGGTTTTCTCGGGATCGGATTTAACTCCCTCTGAACTGATAATGTGTCCAAGGTATTTCAATTGTTTCTGCCCAAATTAGCATTTTGAAGGTTTCAGCTTAAGATTGGCCTTACGGAACCTATCAAATACCGTTATCAACTCCGCTAGATGTTGCTCAAATGTGGGTGGGAAGACCAATATGTCGTCTATGTAGATGAGGCATCGTTGCCATTCTAAGCCCTTTAATATGATTGACATGCACCTTTGAAAGGCGCCTGGTGAAGAATTCAGTCCGAATGGCAGAACGTTGTATTCATAATGTCCGTGGACGGTGACGAAGGAGGTTTTCTCCTTGGTCTCGGGGTCCAGTTCTAACTGCCAGAAACCTTTGTTAAGATCTAAACTGGACATGAATTTGGTGTTTCTGAGACATCCCAATATGTCGTCTATGCGAGGTAGTGGGTATAAGTCACGTTCTGCGACTACGTTGAGCTTACGGAAGTCGACACACAACCGTAAGGTGCCGTCATTTTTGGTGACGTAAACTATGCGAGAACCCCAAGGTGAATCTGATGGCGTTATTAGATCTGCTTCTACCATATTGTTTAGTTCCTCACGCGAGGGTTCTCGTAGCGAGTGTGCTAGACGGTAGGGTACCTGTTTAATAGGCCTTGCGTCTATAGTGACTATCCTATGTTGGTGCACACCACACCTTCCTAGATCGAACGGGTGTACACTAAATATATCTGCGTTCTCTGAGATAGTCGTTTTCAATTGTTTAAGTTCGAAAGGGTTAAGGGTCGTTTGTCCAAAGTCAATTTTACTCAAAACTTGTATAGATCGCTCGGTGTCAATTGTCTTCTTCTGTTCGCTTATAATCTGTACAACATTGTCTCGTGTGACCCCGATGTTGTTGCATTGCTTAGTGTGCTTCGGAGGATCAAGTTGTAGTAAACGCTTGTTACTGTCGTATAAGAACTCGACCTCGTTGTCATCAAGCATTTCAATATGTCCTATTGTTTGTCCGGCGTGTATGGCGACGGAAAAGTTCCCAAAGTTCATTAGTGCTATTGGGATCATGCGTTGGCCAGTGAGTACCAGAGAGTGGGCGATGGCAACGTCCCTAATAAAGGGGTCTGGTACGAACAAAGTTTGACCAGTCGGTGGTTGAGTAATTTCCGGGATGGCGTTGATAAATAATTCTGTGTTTGGTGGTACTTGAGTGTATTTTCTGGTTACCACGTTGATGACTGGTGGTCTATAATCCCCTTGGTCGGCGAAAGTCGCCGAGCAGTTTTCAGTTCCATTGGATAGATCCAGGCAGCGGTCTTTGAAGTTGATGGCGACATATGGTAGTAGGGCCATAAAGTCGGTGCCCAGAATACATTCGTACGGAGTGTCGGTTGTTACTTGAAAGTCGCACGGTGTACTTAGCGATCGTATAGTGATCGGTGCTTTTACGACTCCGCTTATGGTCAATTCTTGCTGGGTAGCTGATACTATTCGAGTTGTGTTAGTATCTCGAGGAACCAGTCCTAAACGGGCAGCTAGGGCTTGGGACATGATTGAGACATCGGCTCCAGTGTCGACAAGTGTCGTAACCGGGGTACCAAGTATGGTTGCGTTAATAAGCAACGGAGTGTTACCTGCGTTCATGGAGTTTAACTGTCAGTAAACATACCTTGACGAGGTACACGGCGGGAATCACGAGTAGGAGCGACAAATAGTTTGTCGTCCTCGATGAAAACAAGTTCCTCCTCGGATGAGTTACGCGATGTTAGCAACCTGTTCGAACGATGTGGGGCACGGCTGGACACGACGGACACGCGCGGCGTTCCCGAAGGCCCAACCGTGACCTCGGTCGGCGAAGTTCTGTCTGTATGAGGGAAGTCGTCCTCCGCGGGTGGGGCACTCGATAATCGGTGCTTCGCTCTAATCCATCGAATCGCTTTCTTAGGCTTGCGATCGGTTCTAATTAGCCGTCCACGACATGGGAACCATCGGGGAATATAGTATCCGTACTTAGGTGGGACCTTGCATTTAGTCATAAAATAAATCAGACTGATCAGTCCTACAGCGACGGTGATGAGGAAGTAGGGCAAGAATCCCGTGTATTCCACAGCGGGGAGATTAACCACGCTCCGTACTTGGTCCTTAGCGATTTGTGCGACCCGGAAATTTATAGCCTTGACGTTGTCAAGTGAGTCCCAAGTCAGAGGTCGTAGTTTGATACCGGATAGCCGGTCAATAGTGATATTTGGCCCAAATTTTATTGTAATCTTCTCCGGTTTCAGCATGCTAGTGAGCACGATCGATCCTATGACTAACTGAGTGTAGTTTCCGTGTGGGAACCACAAAACTCCATTTGGCGGTACTTTTATTGTCTAACGTAACGTGAGATAGTTGTCTTCGATTTGTCAGTATGACCTCAGGTTCATTAGTCCGAATTAACACTCCTTGTATAGTCGTGTGTACAGACGTGTCGTTGGCAAGTGGACCTATGAGCGAGCGGTTGCTGCATGTATGTTTAATGTTCTCAGGCACATGTACACCTGCAATAATCCATTCCAAGCAGTTGGTGCTATGATCAGTTATCAGCGCGTGTGGTTCACAGAAAGCGATTCCTGGTGTCTGTTTGCATGCTCCTAAATTGTGTGATTCGAAGCGAATGTGCCCTAAGCGGGCAGCGTATTGAGGTAGCGGCAGTCTCAGCTGCGTCAGCGTGGCAGGTGCGTTCCAGCCAGTATTATATATAGATTCGAAAATATGGCCGAACATCATTGCGCATCGGCAATGGTAATTGTAGAATAAATCCAAAGCGGAAAGCAGTTAAATCCACGCTCACAGGCATGACGCGACCGAACTGATAGGCGAGGCTGGGCTCGCGCATGAGAATAGTATTGCAAATGCGTGGATCCATGGAAAACAACCGTCGTAGCATGACGACGTCGATGACGGCGGGGGATAATTCGCCGTTAAGCATGGATTCCATTATAGCTTGTACCGACGAGCGCATATTGGCTCGCAGTATGTGGTCTATTAACTGATGGTGCACGTGCGCGATCTCTTTCTGATCAGCACACCTAACCTGTTCTATTATAGAGACCAGCTGTGTTGTCTGATCAGAGGTGACCACCAAGCCTTGGGGCTCGATGACCACTCCTACCTGTCGATTGACAAAAGCACCTAATCGCGAGATTGAATCACTAAATGGCGAAAGCGTTGCGCGTCTTGAGCTAAGCGCTGAGAGCCAAAGTAACAACAGAATTGTACAGACCCTCCACATACCTGAAGGATGGCCGAGGCCATTGCTAAGGCTCGGTGAAGAGGGTCGTACCCCATTTCGATTGGGTTCCCTCGTGATCTCGTTATTCCGGAGTGTCGCTTTTAGTTTCCTCGTCGCTCGTTTCTATGTCACTTGACTCGGTTATGCTCTCTTGCCGGGCGGAGTCGCTATTGGAGTTATTCTCCGACTCTTCGTCAGATGAGTCGAGGTAAGCGGCTAATGCCGTGGTCAACTGTTTGTCCAAGTTCGGGACAGAACAGCTGGCGTCGTCGTGCGGAAACAAGCATAGTTCCGAAATTAAGCGGTCTCTGCCCAACTTTAGTCCGGCAGACGTGTCTCCCTCTGTCTCAAGCAGTCCAGCAATGTCGGGGCGCCGCAGAAGTCTCAAGCGTGCGCTGAGTAGTACTAGTCGAGCAAGTCGGTGGGTTTCGTCGTCGAATTCCATATTACGTATTGCTTGGTCGACAAAGAGGTTATGTAACTTGCTTAGTTAAAGAGGTCATGTAACTCAAGGTTCGCCTCGCGAAAACTTTTCTGCATTTTGGCCGACTGAATTCCGACATAGAAAGGCCAATGAGGTGCAACGTATCCATCCGGGAGGATGGACGCGCACGCAGTACTCAGCGTACCATCGTAACTCCACTTTCCTCGTTGACCGCAAAAGTAGCAGCCTGGACCTATATCCCGTGAATCTCTCGCATGACATTCTTGGCACTGGCGGCATACCGGATCCCTACTCACCTCTACTTCGAATTCTCTCTCAATAACCTGTTGAAGCGTGTGGCCATTCACGCATTGGCCCACCAGTTCTATGAAAGATTCCAACGAAGCAATAGTTATGGGACCAAGATACATTCCAGTCATGCAGTGCCCAGTTGGAGAGGCTATACCTGATATACTGCTTAGCATGGCGGCGTCTCGCTGTAAAGTGGGGTGTGTACTAACTTCAAAACGAAGCTCACAAAGGCGGCTCAGATTGTTTAGCTGTTCCATTACGAGTATTACTCTCCGGTAAAAGAGATCCTGCGGCTGCAATGCCAAAGGTTGTCCGAAGTTAGTATTGATCTCACTAGCCCTAAACTTAATTGGTATAAGTCCCTCAGCTGACTCGTTATGCGCATCCTCGGTCAATTCTATGCGAGGAAATTGATAAGCTGCGGTCTCGGTATGATTTGCGGTTATAGTGAACAATGTGTCAGTCCCGAGGATTCGGTTACGTTCCTCGTCCGTCATTGCTCTAACTCGTCCAAGCTCTATCGGCGTATTATTAGGGAGACAAAGTCCAGACATGTCCAATAGTCGTTCGTCAAGTCGGTGTACTCGTTCGTCGTTAGCTTCTCGTATAATATCAAGCAAATTTTCTTGTCCCATACACGTGTCCGAGTCCTCACTAATCACGCTCACTGATTTTTCCGAATTACCCGGGGACATACTTGGTCTCCCTTCGACGGATTCCTCAGTAGTCGTAGCGACTTCGTTCGGGTTACCCGAATTACCTGAGGGCATACTAGGCGCCTCTTCGACGGGTCCCAGAATATCGCTGGAGGTGTCGGCCAACGTATCAGTGGAGCCACCTAAATTACCCAGGCGCATACAAGGCGTCCCTTCGATAGGGGCTCCACGAACGGTCTCGACCAATGGATCCGAACTCAGCTCATTCACACTTCCCGTAGCGATACTGCCACTATCGCTGCTCTCACTCAGGTCGTTTCCTCCGGCAGCACCGTCTCCTTCCTCAGAACGAATAGACAATTGACTGGCTCGCAGGCTTAAATCAATGCCGTCATCTGATGGTGCGCGCGGTAGTTCGTTGTTGTTTCCACGACGCACTTCCCATACCCCTTCACTATGCCACTCTCGTGCGTCAGGGCTGGGTTCGCGTCGGTACCAGTCGGCATTCGGATCCACCCAATTGGCCCAGAATTCCTCATCATCCAGCATACGTTCCTCATCCATCTCGCCATCACAATACTCATTGTAGCTATTATCGATTTCGTCTGGTGCGACCGTTACTCCATACTCAGACTTATCCTCTGGCTCATGTTCGTCATTATCACAGCTCTGTGGGGCACCCCGATTTAGACTACACACTTTCGCTACGCTGACATAGTTCGCATCGCTCGCTACGGATCCCTTTCGTTCATACATGAGTTCAATCGACTCCTTCAATTTATCCGATTCAACAATTTCAACACACTCAGCGCTATCCTTCACGCTGGTTTCATCGCAAGATCCATTGAAAAAACTTAGCTCATTGCAAGTAACGTCGCTGCGCGCTTCAACGACGGTGGGCGCGACGGAAGCCTCACAATGCGATAGACAGTCTTTGTTCGCCACCCTGCCGTGTACATCCCTGTACCTGGGCAGACACCGGGCAATACTTTCAGCCCCAGCGATCATACCCGCTTCATTGGTGCAATCGGCCGCGAACCCGTCGCTACCTCCACTTCGGTACGGGTGACAAGGGCGGCCCCGGTCAGCATCAAGGAAGGACCCAATGACCGTGGAACCCCTTGCCAATGAGGTCGGGAAAGTCACCTCAAGTCCATCAGTAGCATACTTCGCCGGCTCGAAGTAGCATTCAATTACATCAACATCACTTCCATCGTCATTTTCCAAAAATTCCCTAAGGCTACAAGCGCGTCCTAACTTAGGCAAATCAATACACTCATACGACACACAATTCTCATCATCACACAAGAGACGACCCGCGCGGCGGTCCGGCCCACATACTACATCATACGACCTACAATTTAGAACGGAACTAGGGCCAGGCGGCCCTGATGAGACGTCTTCATCGTCCAACCTAGCCTCCCTCATTCCTGGTTGTCCGCCGACCTCTAAAAACTCCATGGGTGCCTCACACGGCGACCCGAATAAATCCAATTCTTCCTGAGCCATATCAACATCATCGGCTTCCCTGCCGGAATCATCAACATCAACACACTCTCTCGGATGGCCAGCCACAGAGGAGGAAAATAATAATCATGGCTCATCAACAACAACATCATCATCTTCACTCACAATCTCTGCAGTCATCTCCAAAGAGCTGGGGGTTCCGGAATTCCCCCTTGAGGTGATTCCCTGGGGAGTACCGGTAATAAAATCAACACTTCCCTTATAATCTATCAACCTATAATTTTGAACATAACCGTCTTCCACGTCTTCCATTTCTTCGCAAATTTCCGTACTACCATTACTATCTTCCACTGCGGTTAAAGTTCGTTCGTTCGCTCCGAGCCCTCGCATGGCCGGATAGTTCGATTGATCGATCCATCGCTCGCCTCGCTGTTCACCATTCAATTCGCTCGCGGATATATACACGTGGATCAACACCCGCGCTAGGTGCGTCCACACATAACATAGACACTCCCTCTCCCAAGTATCCCTCTTTTTGGTATTTTATGTTTTATTCATTATATACAATACCGGTAAACTCATTACTGTGTTGTCCGTCGTCCATGTCCCTAGGGCCCAATTCCATAAGTCCGGGGCTGTCCATACCCTGAACTAGATCACGGCTCCGTGGAAGACGCGCGGCATCAGCCCACGAAGTGGTCGTGATCACGTTCAGGTGTCTCTCAACAAGTCCTTCCATAGTCTCAAAGTCGTCCATGTCATCGTGTCTGTTTATCAAGTATCCGCCATCATCGTACAATGGTTCGTCAGTAGTCGCGATAGCGTTCACTCGTCCAGCCGGTTCACTACACCCTAACTTACCTTGAATTATATCGAGTTCCCGACTGAGCACTTCTAACCGATGAGTGGTAGCTGGACTTGGTTCTCTATTTCCATTACCCTGCGATGCGCTACAATTTAACTGGTATCGCCGACGCGGTACAGCACCGCTGTTCCGGTTGCTGTCGTCCCGTTAATAAAATCGACCAGACTGCGGCTGCTGGGACCCCATGCCTCTGTTAGGTTGGGATCGTTCGCTTTGGGCTCGTTTGTACCCATAGGCCTGTGCCGGCCGGTTGGTGTAGTTATCAGCTGAGCGGTTGGCAACATATTCTCCATTTCCGGGATTATTATTAGCGAATCCCGGCGGTGGTCGACCATATTGCGGTCCCGCTTGGTCGCAGCCCAGCATTGGGTGGATTGTTCCACCCAGAATTATTTCGATATCCGTTTCCGTTTTCGGCTCGCCAAAACTGCGGCGGTGGGCCTCCTCGGCCCGCATTATAGTTATCGTTTCGGGGGTATGCACCCACACCATTTCGTGGTCCCTGCTGCCATGGCTCTCGGCGCGCAGCTGCAGATGCGTAGGCTGGGGCTGGGTCGACATTGCGCGGCGGGCCATTCACAGCAGCGGGCGGATAACGCACGTTGTACGGGCATTCGCGCATAACGTGTCCTGGTTCTCCGCAGCGATAGCAAGTGATATGCGGCATTGGCAAACACGGTGGTGCAGCTGGTGAGCCAGGCACAAACGGCGGCGCGAGAGGGTTAAGGTGACGCGGGTTCTCGACCCTTTTATCGTTTATATCCAGCAACCGACTTATTGTGTCGCTGTTACTGTTGTTCGCCTTACGATGTTCCTCCATCATATTTTGAAGCTGTGTGATCACGCCTTCACCTCCTTCCTCAAGTAAAGAGTTTACAGTTTTAGCACGAAACTTACTGGCGACAGGCGCGTCTGGTTCGGGACACGCAGCGCTAGCGTCCTCGTATCGCTTAGCAACGCCCACGGTATCCCGAAAGGTCTCACACTCGTGTATCTTGTTGAGGACCTGCCTACGCACCTCAGGTCGTAAGCCTCTTTGGAAAAACATGCGAAGCATGGTGTCCCTTTGCTCGTCTTCCATGTCGGGAAAAGCACGATCACACAACTTCTGCAATTCTAAACCGTACATTGCTACTGGCTCATTTGCTCCTTGTTGTCGGGTGCAAAGTCCAGACAATGATTTCTCCGGGCGGCGGGATGACGAGAATAAGAAGCGTAAGTTGGCGACCAATCCTAGAAAACTTTGGCGTTTTCCCGGTGGAAGGCCCTCAAAGGCCTCCCTTGCCGGTCCACGCAAGAGCGCTGGAACACAAATTAATTTTCGACGATCATCCCAACCATTGGCGTTGGCGAGGCGGTTATATATCCGAACCCAGTCCTCGAAGCATTGGCCTCCGGGTTTGCCATCAAAAGTAGGCATGTCTCTCAATGGGATCATTGGGGGACCAGCCAGTTGGGTGGTCAGGTGGTGCAAGATAGCGTTAGCAGTATTTGTATCCAGTCCAGGTGATTCAGACGCCTCTCCTCGACGCGAGTATCCGGGGCCGAGGTGGGGTGTCAACGGTCGCTCGCCGTTGACCGCGGCCGGTCGAGGTCTCGTTCGTAAACTGTCCTCCAAATGTCCATCAGTCCAGCCAAGAAAGTCGTTATTCTCGAGCTCGTTGTGGCTACCGTTAGAGTCCATGTGTGCAGAGGGTGTTCAGTATTAGTCGGTTATACAGATATGCGCACGGGTTGTAAATCACAAGCGGTACAGGGATTGTTCGACGCTAGAATGGCTAGAATGATCACTCAAACCCAAGTTACAGTAACTATAAACGCACTCCTATCTTCAGGAAACCCAACAGTCAGCAAAACCTTAGTATAATAACCAACGGCACGGTTAGACAAATGGCGACTCCGATGGTCAAACTAAAATCAAACACTACATGCACAAATACTCGCAATCTATTCTGTACGTTACGCGTCGAAGCAATAATTTAAGCACAAATACGATAAGGCAAGCTATAGAAATTAAGCAAACGCAAATATCAAAACAAAAATAAGCAGAAATTACAATTTTCAGCTGTCAGTGTCTGTTCTCGCCAAGGCAACGTTCCTGCGATAATGTCGTCCAAGCGGAATGTTCGACCAAAATGTCCAGCGGCGATCGGATAACGAGCGTTCCTAGCGTCCGTGTACAGTGACGAAAACACGAACCAAAACGTGCAGTCGTAAGCATTCAAAAATCGCTATCGTAAGCACTACACGACGTCCGCAATACGTACGAGATGCAGTGAGTCCGAACAGTGATAGTCCGTAGCGGCAATGTAATCAAGAGTCTCTCGAATAGGCGAAATAGTCCGAAATACCGGCGTCGAGCAGTCAATGTAGCGTCGTAAAATAGCGGGCCAACAAATTTCCGTTAGACAGAGTCGATGTCGATCCAATGACAACGTCCCGATGAGAGCGAATAATTAAATAGCCGGTCCAAACAAATAATTCGTTGACAGTCAATAACGTTCAATCAGTGCCGATAAATGAGCCAAAGATCCAATATGGTATAAATATTGAGTGATAGTTAGTTAGGTAGTTAGTTAAATTATTAATGCCAAAGCAGCTTATTAAAACACTTTCCTGAAAACAGTGCCTGTCACGACATACACTACTTGGTTGAGATGAACGCCACGGCCACAGGAGCAGGGCCTGGAAAGATAACGCAGCGTGCGACTAAAGTTCCAACGACTACATGAGCAAGGGCACAAAATAACACAATTCATGCAAGTACAAGGCAAGCATATGTACAAAGGCATATTCGAGCACCTTCGACAATTCCCAGTGACTACCGCGTGTCAAAAAGTCCATGGTGCGAGAGGTCCACGCGAAACTAAAATCTTAACCGATGTAAATTCTGTTCGTAAAATCTTCAAAAGTTCTAGAAGCGGTTGCCCGCGTTGTGCTCATCGACATAAGATGGACGCCTGCACGGAGTGTGTGTTGAATGTGGAATTCCGACTCAAATCGAGGGGTTGAACGAAAATTTTGACGCCTCACGGCGTGGCCCCCAACGATGTAATAACGGTGACGCAGCTGCATGGCGCAACTTCCTAACACCATGCCCATACGACCCCGGCTATCATAACCTCAAGGGTGGACCCTAAGTTTTACGACTTAGCCACTTTTCTTGGTCAGACCCAAGATGCTACGGAGCTTAGCAGGCCGCAGGCTCGCTTCACGGGGTGTGTTCGGACCCCGCCCGATCGGTTGCGCACGTGTCTAGTATCTTGGCATGATTGCTGAGGTCCCCCAGGGAGGTTGACACCGAAACCTGCTCACAGGTCATAATGTCAAACCGATATTCCCTGTCCTAATCTAACGGAAGTTGTCTTGTCTGACAAGATGCAAAGTAAAAGCGTGATAATTTGAGGTTTACTATGTGAATTTTAAGTTACGATTAGTTTATTCTTGATCGAACACTTTATTCTGTGTAGCCTATGTGGCCCCCACAGGGTTCCGACAGTCCCTGAGAGTTTAACGTCGGACTATCTACTTGGTATAGTCCGACAACTATACCCCTAACATTAGTATTTGGCGATAAGGTTTTCCTAGAAAATTTATCTTGATTTGAGCGTGATGATTTCGCGAGTGAATTCGTTTGACAAATTGGGTGGACCACTCTCGCTACAATTCCGTAATTTTCATATACAAATACTGGTGGCGAACTGAACGTGTCAGGGCTTGGAATATTCCCTTCGTCAAGCCGTGGCACGCAGAGTTGGCCCGTCCCGTAGGACGCACTTATTTCGCTAGGAGATGAGTAACACAGAACCATGTGTGTGATTTTCAACATTTTATTCCAAAGTACATTACGATATAGAAACGCAAATGGGTAATTGGAGCATCATTTACAGTAGTAAGGAGTGAAAAGAGTCGTATCCGAACTGTCCGGTCGCACATTCTCCTGCCTATTTCTACATTGGAAGAAGGGTGGTATGAGCAAAATTGTTCCCGGAAATACCGGGCCAAAATCTGTACCCGCGGCCTTTACTTTTTTCTTAGCAGTAACAGACTTAGTTACAACGCGGGTCGTATATTCTGGCGTGCTTCGAAGTTCGCTTTCGGTAAGACGCGGGGCTGCAGGTACTCAACGTAAATTACGACAAGAGGGGAATACGAAAACAGGGTGTCGCGCGGAGTAGGTGGTGCGCTAGCAAGGCACGGGCAAGATAGTTAGGCTTGCGGCAACAGAAGCACGGATACGAGCTACACACACGACATGCCTAGACTACGGAACACAAAATAGTTTAATTGACAAGAGTACGAACTATCGTACAATTAGGCTTGAATCCATAGTACAAGTTGAGGAATATTCATATTAAACGGACCAATTAGGGTACGTTCGATACATAGTTATGAAAATTTGGCAGCGATAACGCAATTGGGCGATCACCACAAACATGATGATATAAACGCGGTATCCAGAATAGTCAGATGCACAAACAAAAATAAACTCCGTGCAGTGTACATTCTTGATCCTACAAATCCTGTCTACAGTCCCTATCGAGTTTATCACAACGTTTTGCCCTTAGAACAGATCTTACACTAATGGATACTCGATTTTTTCGTGTCTCCAGCAGTCCAAAGGGGAATTGAGATTTTGCCCCTTGTCCTAAAATTCCGTAAGTAGTAGGCTTGCGGCAATGCGGCTGATTTAGGTGGTGGAGTACAAGTTGATCTATGTTATATTTCTCGGGGGCACAATTTCGGGCACTTTGAAGGGTCGCCCCTAGTTACTATTTCGACAGCCTAAATAGGCGGGGGCACGAGCAATTGTCGTCTTTGGCGATTTTCTAGGCGACCCATGTCGCTCCTTTCTCTAATGTCTTGTCGAAGCATCGCGCCCGTCCCACAACGGGGATTCGTTTTCCCCTGGGGGTGGGTTGGTATTCTTCTTTTGGGGTTGTTTTGGTTGGTTCCTTTCTTTTCCTTTCTTTGTTTCCTTGGTTGTTCTTCTCTCCTCTGTCCTCTCTCTATCGAACTCATCCTAAGATCCTATTACACTGTACGCATCGAAATTGTACAGTGTCTCGACTGCACTAGAGAAATTGTGCAGTCGAGTTATCATTAAAATTTTAATGAATTTTCTCAGAACTCGATAGTCGAGTGGTTAGTACTGAAAGATCTGCAGCGGACTTTAATCCTCCGTGCAGGATCGAAACTTGACAAGGGAAATCGAAAAAGGAGAGAGAGGAAAACAGCAAAAATCAAAGCGAGGGCGTACATAGTACATAGCCTAACGGGCAACCAGGGATAAAATGTAAAAATGCTTAAACTCAGCCATCAAGTCGCTCCAAAAAGAAAACGGGGTTTTGCACTTGCTCGGTTTGGGGTCAAAATGATTCGCGAGGGGTCGCGATTTTCTTTTATTTAAGTTAGGATATTGGAGTTTTGTTTCTAGCGTAGGGGTACCGTAGCGTACCTTCGAAATGTCAACCCTAACCGGAAACGGCAACTGACTAGGTTGTCAGTTCATTTTAGGGGAACGCCCTTTTCCTCGATCTAACTGGTAAACTTAACCACGAGCGTGCATTATTGTGAACCTTGGTGGTTTTGACAGCTCGGCAAGGGTGTTTCTAGCAGGCAGGAATTTATCGCCGTGAATTCACCTGGTTGCTGTCAAATGGGGTTGTACGGGGCGGTCGTGATCTCGGGCAGTCAAATCTACTCTACG